>JABUQX010121092.1:0-22500 GCA_015478945.1 Trachelipus rathkii
TAATAATATTTAAAAATATGTACAAAGTAATTTTACGTAATTTATCTTGTTATTCATTTCCTTAATATAATATTATATATTTTAACTATATATTTATTTCGATACATTGGTCAAACAGTCAACTTATACTCATTCATAGTCAGTCCTTTCTCTTCTTTCACACAATTCCACTACAGTTAACTGAGTGTCTGCATCTTTTGATTAAACTCTGTTAATTTCTCCTCCTATATCTGTGCTGACTCTTCTATTTCCCTTCCAATCTTCCTTAGTTTCAAACCAATACTATAACTTCACACGATAGTCTCTTAAATCATTATTATAATAATTTTAATATACATAAATAATATAATATAACTAATATTATAAATAATTAATAATATAATAATATAATACAATAATTAATAATTATAATATATATAATAATAAGAATAATTAAATTAAATATAGATAATAATAATATAGTAATTAATATAATAATAATTAAAATAATTTATAATTATTATATAATTATAATAATAATTATATAATAATTATATTAATATAAATAATATACAATATTACTTACTATACCTAGTTTATTGCTAGATTGTTCAAGAATTTTATCTGGAAAAATATTAATTAATGATAATGGGTAAGAAAATTCATAATAATATTAAGTTTTGGTTTACTGATTTGAACAGATACAAAAGGCAATACTTATATATTATAATAATATATAATTAATATATACTAGGTGAATTGAATAAATAGATAGATGATTGAACAGTAGAATGATGTATAAGTATAGTATTAGATGGAGATGATTAATGATGATGATTGATGATGTATACGATATGATATTTATATATATATGAGATATATATATTATATATATATGTATATATATATATATATTTCTATATTATTTAAATATTTATTATTATATTTTTATAATATTATATATTATTCTATATATAATAATTAATGATATAATTTATATATATTACTAATATATTCACTATTTATTATAAGATAAGTCTCATTGTATATAAAGTTAAACATATAATTATATTAATTAGTTTTATCATTATTATCCTCTGTTGAATCCAATTTAATAGATCTATTTATAGTACAGTGTTATTACTTTATATAGCATTTGAAAAATATATATATGTATTGTATATATGGGTTATGTTTATGTAATTTGGTACGCAGATATGATATTTAGATTATTATATTAGTATTTTTCCATATATTTATAATATATTATAACTCTTTGAAAGACTCAGTTACCTATTTCCAGACTCCACAATGTCAAGTAAGAATAATATTTTATTAGTGATCACAAGTATATGTCGTTATGTTCCCGTCAAGCGGTCTTACAGAACGTAGTATGGGTATGTATATATCAATTAATAGGCATATGTGTATATTCATATCAATATTACATAATATATAATCAACCATTTAAGTATTCAATGGATATCCACTTTTACTGGATACTTGTTTTATTACGACTGTAGAAGTATTCCAGATATTAATTAATATAATACTTAATCACTTTAAGAATAAAGCTTATTTAGATAGTAGTTAACATTACTATATATAGTCTGAATTGATGATGAAAGTATTTCGCCCATGATGTCGTCGGTAATATTATGGATATGGATAGTTGAGTGTAAGCATTGTTCAGTGATGAATGGTTTATAGTGATGATAGTGAAGTGGTGTAAGAATAATAACTATAAATATTTTAATGTCATTCATGGGATAAATTAAGTTGATAAGACTATGAGGTGTCCATTAGGGTTAGTTGACTTGGTGAGAGCCATTAAATACTGTATCCCTTATATTGTATTCAAATACAATAACTATAATTGATGACCTTGGTAATCATTATCATAAGCGTCTATACATAATATAATCATATTTATAATATAATTATAATATCTATAATCATTATTTTTTCATACATAATTAATATATCATACTATTTACATTACTTTAGTATATTATCATATCTAAACTTAAATATAAATTATATCTATCATAATATTCTCTAGTTATTCTATCTCCATTCCTTTATTCATCATATTAATATATATTATTATATAGTATAATAATATCCATTAATTATATAATATTATATATACCTACCGGTATATATATATATAGCCTATATATATATATACTTTTTTATTAATTATATGAATTTATAAGACTACTAGTAGGAACCTTAAAATCATCTGTCTCGGTATTGACTAAGCTTTTAGCAGAAGATAATTTTCCAATAAGTGCTATACTTCCCAGTTAGGAATAGTGAGGTATAATACAAGATTCAACAAATTAATCGGTATTAATGTTATATGTGGATACAGTAATTTTTAATATAGATTAGGATATGTTATTATTAAATACACTACTAACAGTATGTATAATAGAGTTAACTTCTTAACTAATGAGTTATAATATAAATAGATTGTTTTTAATCATTGATATATATCCGATATACATGAAATAGCGGTATAGTATAATCATTGGCCTTGGTATATTATGATTTTCCTACTTATAGTGGGTCAATGAAAATCATAGAATTTTAGTGTTGTATATGTTATATGTTAGAATAGTCCATTAGAAAAAGAGTTATATGAAATATAAATGTAATAATATATTAACGAAACGTTATAATTAGAGACGATCGGTTGTTATCATAATATAAGAATAATAACCGGTTTATATTATTAATATTACCTATATACCATATTCTATATAATGGTGAGTTAATAAATTAATAGCAATACATTTTGTACCATTAATATAATTATCAGTGTGACTATATATTTCTATATGTTTATTTTTATTAACTTTTAAAATGATAAAATCCAAGGTAATGTAATATAGGGTGAATATCCATTATGTATTAATTAATAATGTTGTCTCTTAGTATTTAAAATATATAAGTATATTTAGAAACGAGTTGTGAGGCCTCTATCTCTTATTTTAAAGATAATAATATGATACTTATAGACTAACACTAATACCGAATAGTAGCGTGCAAAGTCGAGTATGAGTAACAATGTGAGATGAGATATATTCTTACTGGGTTTATTAGCAAGATATGCTTATGGAGTAGACAGTCATATACTATTAAGATATCTACTGTAATAGTTACGGCTCCTCATATCAACTATTAAGTGGATAATAGTGTGATATAAAATATATATATTAGGTTTTATATATATATAATTATCTATTTATTATTTAAATATATAGAATATATAATATAGTAATTTTATATATTATATACATAGATATAGGGGTCTATATATATATATATATAATTCTACATATATATATATATTACTTATATATAGGTATAACATAAATTAAATATATACTGTAGGATACTCATATATTTATATATCCAATAAGGTAGTAAGGATATATATGGAGTAATATATATAGATATAATATATTTATTAGCATAATATAATATTATATTTAGAATATATATTATAAATAAAGTATATTATAAATTATATATAAGTAAAATAGATACATATCCTTATATATATAATATCACGTTTAAAAATATGGTTATATATATATAATTTTATAGGATTTACAATGTTTATTTTTAATAAGTTATATTTTTATATTAGTGCGATGCTTACAGTAATTACTCTAATAATACTACGATAATTATCATAAATTATTATTAAGGGATTGGCTTGACAAATACCTATATATTACTATATATATTTTAATATATATTATATATATATATATATTAATTATATATCTCGTGACATATTATATATGAACGTATATAATCTAAGTGATAATTAATATAATAACTATGTATAGTAAATCTTCGATATACTATTTTGATTTATACTACCTCACGAATATTTTATCATTTCGTATACATATGATAGTAATAATATGCTACTTACTAATATAATTCGCGCGTATTCTCATATATATATAATAATATATAAGATACTATATATATATATATAGTTTATATCGACCCTAGTTATCTTTACAAATGTAACAATCAGTATATTATACCTAAACACTTATACTACTATATATCATGTATATAATTTAGCTGTATGAGTCGATTAATAATTCAATATATTATTACTCTTTAATATAATATATTATAAACTATATATAATGAATTTAGTAAAAGTTTGATAAGAGTTTACAGTGAAGGCACAAACTCATGCATACACACAAACATACCTATACATTCACCAATTTATTTATACTAATATAAATCTAAGTATATCTATAAAAGTATGTCCGTCTATACCTCCTTAATATAATGTAAATATTATTTTAACCTAGGGATATCAAGACTATTAGCATACGTGCGTTACAAAATAATAATATTGTATAAGAGATGTCGTACTAGATAATGTATTAGCGTGCTCCATTTATACCTCACATCGAACCGATTATATCCTAAAATATTTATCTCCACCTTATTCCAGGGCGGGATTCCGTCTCGGCTGGTTCAAAGGTTGTGTAGGTTTCAATTTCCCCAACAAGGTACCCGCTAATTCGAGAACACCGTCTTAATACCTTTTATTCACGTTATTGATTATATATTATATATATTATGAACTCTCTTTTTTTCGACTTATCGGGCTTTATATTATTTATGTATTTGTCCTATAAATTCATATAATACAAGTTTGTATATTATAGTAACACTCTATACAGTTTCACCGCTGACATTACACTAATAGTATGATTATTAGTTGAAGCTGAACTTGGTTTGTACTTTTCAGGTAATAAATTATTTAGTAGTTTATATAAAAAATGAAATTGGAAAGATGGATGAAATACAGAATATATAATTTTCTTATATTATATTTATATATATATCTATATATATTGATATATTGATCTATCAATATATATAACTATTAATATTACTACTATTATATAATACTATATATATAATATTATATTAATTATAAAGAAAAAAAGAATAATATATATATATATACTATATAACTATATATATAATATTATATCTTCATTATAATATTAAATTCATATATATATATTATACTTAATATAACTACTATATATATATATTATTAATAGTATAAATATATATATATAACATATCATTTCTATTTTTACATTAAATATAAAGCGTGTAAAAATTCATTTCTTATTATTTATTTAGGTAGGTTATATGATAGTATATTATTAATTTTATTGTCAATATATTATACTAGGTATTATGAGTATTCAATAATATATATATATATAACTAGTATATTAAATATATATATCTATTATATACCTATATAGATATGTCTAATGTGCTAATGTTTAACATTTCATTATTTAAAAACTTATTATAATGGTTAATCATGACTTATAAGGATATGGGTATTGATATATAATTAATGAGCGTACTGTAACTTGTTTTATTTATTTATCATATATTATAAATTAATATTATTATTTATTATATTATACAACACATATTTATTAATAGCCCTCCCATAAATATGCTATATTACAGTAACAGTAGAGATTACCTAAAATTTTTATTTGGTATCTAGATATGATTGAACTTCTGATTACAATCAGTAGAATATAATAATATTCGATTTCTAGATAATATTATATAACTTCCAATATATATTAATTATAAATTATATGCTTATATATATATATATTATATATATATGTATATATATAATAAGCTTATATTAATTTGTTTATTACTTATTATTATATTATATTACTAAAAATATACTATATATATTTTATATTATAAATTATAAAATCTAGTACTATTCTAATATATATATATATTATATTATATATAATTAAATATAGTATATTATATATATATATAAATATATATATTATATTATATATATACATATATAGATATATAAGTTATAGTTATAGTATATATATATAATATATATTATATATAGTATATTTATATATATATATACATATATATATAATGTATATTATATTATCTAGATATATTATATAATAGGTACTATAGGTAATAGATATAGTATAAATCAGAGCTTATAGATATAATATAGTATATTATTTAATTATATTTTGAATACCGATTGTAGATAGATTTTTAGTATGATATCATGGTATAATAGGTTATTGTACCATTATAACCAGATAATCACTTATATTATTGGGAGGGTAATAAATTGATATAATAATAAATAATAAGGTTAATAAAAATAAAATAAGGTTTCAAATTAGGAGATTAATTATAATTAATTTAATAAATTCATAAGTGACCATAGACGTGAACTGTATAGCTATAAGCAGTAAATCGCTAAACTATAGAGGTTATTATATTAGATTATATATGTATTATTATTGGATCGATTTATATTATAGAGTGTCAGCTACTCAATATTATAAGACAACATAAAGGAATTATATGTACTGTTCTTGGCTGCCTTATATTTATAGAGTATACCTAATATAGCCCTCTGAGATGTGGGGAAAAAGAATTTCCATCCAGCGTAATGTTCTGCCGTGCCGTAATTTAAGGCTGACTAAATGGGACAGTGGTAGTTGAGGTAAGGCTATCACTTTGACTAACCACCTTATTTGCCAGAAAATTTGCTAAGTGCCTTGCCTGGAAGGTCATTGATCGCCCGTATGTAACCAAAATATGATATGAGATCAGTATGGGTACTATGGAATCCAGAGGAAATACATGGATGAGTGTAAGGGGAGGAGAGATCAGTACTGATCGCTTGCGTGATTATTAGTGTTTAAAAATGAGATTACTTTGATTACCTCGCTGTTAATGAATACAAAGCATGTTATAGGACTTGGTGAAGATGCGTGGGTGGTGGTGGCAAAAGGTGTCTGGAGTGGAGCCGAGTTTGAGGAGAGACGTTTCGAGGAAGTAGAGTTTCGTCTTCCTTCCGATGAGCAGATGTAGGCCCGGAAAGAGCGAATGGATGAATTTTGATTCTCTGTGATGAGTACTACCCAGAGAATTCTATTGGTTAAAATTGAAGTTTGAAAATCTGCAAGCATTAGTAACAATTTGCTCTTACCAAGGAGTGAACAATTAGCAATACGCGATTCTCATAACCACTGTAATGTGATCAGGATGGAAAGGTTAAATCAGTGAGGGGGGCCTAGGATAGAGGATTAATGCTGGTGGTCATATGTTTTCTAAGTAAGAGAATTAACTTTAGGGGGTGTGGGGGTTCAATGGAGATGAAGTGTGATAATAAGGAAGTGAAAGAATTAATAGTCAGTAAGTTATTAGTGCAACAGCGAATAGATAAATTGAAAATATCTACAGTGTTTGAAAATAGATACAGGGTTGAATGTTGAAACAAGTTGTAAGCTGAACAATCTAGACGCAAATGAAGGGAGAGTGTTTGTTAGAGCGCAGAGAAGTATGTGTTTGGGATGTGCTAAGTAGCCGAAGTAAAATATATGCTTAACAGTCTGAGTCCGGTGTACATTATATAGAGAAAATTCAAGGTTGTCTCAAAATATATGAAATCTCAGCGTTGTTGTTTGAATTGTACTAGAGACGCAAATACGAGACGGGTTCTCAAAAGGGAAAGGTGATTGGAATACGCTATCGTTTCCGATCATAGAAGGGAAAAAGGAAACTAAATTAAGTTGTCACTAGGTTGGAACGTGAAGTAGAGAGTACAATGAACAATTTTAGTACGTGAGAATGCAATTGATTCAATGGAATGGCCAGGGAAAAGCGGCCTTCTCTGATGAAGTGGCGATCAAGGTTATCCCGAATAAGAAGATATTGGAAATCGGACTAGCTATTAATCCGAAAAGGTGATGACTATTGTTCGTAAGTGATGAGAAGATAGAGGGAAGAAGCGAAGATGGTATGGATGTGACACAATTTCGAAAATCTGCCAACCTTTTGCATTACATTTGGAGAGCAGTGAGGCAGTAACTCTGTGGTGTGGTTCTGGATTTGAATGGTCCAAAGAAGGAACAGGTATTTGGGAATAAATGTGATTATTCAGTTATGACCGGGGCTATATTAAAGGTGAGTAGGAAGTGAGCAAGAATGATGGAAACAAATATTCTGAGCCAGGTCAAGAATGGAATTAACCGGGTGAAATGACCAAGATTGAGGAGATTTTGTGAATTGGTATTGGGATTCTGGAATTGTGTAACTCATAGAGGCGTTTATGGTTTAGGGTGTTAATCCTTGGATTTGGAGATGATAAGAGATAGATTGGCCTCACCCTCTTAATAGTGAAGGTAAGAGTGTCAGTTAAACTGTTGGGTTACTATGTGGTACGAGTTATTTGAGTTATAGTAGGTTCAGAAGGTACAATCATGCCGCTACGATTATTTGTCGAAAGACTACTCTCGATGGTGAGGAGAGGGTTGATAGGCTAAGACCAAAAGTGCATTAGATAGTGGTTTGCAGGAAATGTAATCAATTTTTACGTTGAACAAATCAATGGTAAAATGAGACGAGAAGAAGAAGAAATTGTCTTTGGATATTATGGACTCTGCTAAAGAGTTACTTATGTTGGAAACTACACCCAGAGCAGATTTGGAATGTTAAGTAATGATGCAATTACAGTTGGGGAGTCGCGGGTTGGTGTGATAGACTTCAAAGCAGAATTCTATAGTAAAGTATTAATGAATAGATAGTCGACTACTACATGTGTAAGTATACAATCAGCAACTGAAAGTAAACTCGTGTATGGTTTACTAGGTGTGGAACTCAGCGATTAGTGAAGAGCCGGGAGAGTTATTAATGTCGCATTTCCTGGACGGTTATGCATTTTTATAGTATTGGAGTAGGGAGCTTATGAATAAGAATATAGGAGGTATGGTAGAGCAGACGTTGTTAGACCGAAATGATAGGAATTTGAAATTTTAAGGAGAGTGGAGTGGGTGGTCTTCACTTATCTATTAAAGGGGGTTGCGGATTATTTAGCTTTGTGTGTGAATTTGAAGAGGAGTTTGAGAGATTCGGTAGAGGGGTTTGGCAGGTGTGTAAAAGAGGTGTCTGAAAGCTAAATATAGATAAGAGTAAGTTTATGGTGGTATGTGAGGGGAGTCGAGGTTGAAGTTATTGAATAGATGTAGGAGCACTTTAAACGGAGTGTCTGAGTTATAAATTTAAGGATATATGCTACGACATGAGAAAGGAAACGGAATAAAGCATAGTGTAGGAGAAGTGTGAATGGTAGGATGTGGGCAAGTGCAGTTAATTCTTGGTGAAAGTAAGCCACGGGATCTAAGTCTTGAGTGCGCTACTTTTTTTTGCATCGAGAGCTTTGTTGTTACTGTTTTAATAATGGTATGTGTAGTGCAAACTATACTGGTCCTGGAATAAAAGTTATGATTTCAGGTTAGGATGTGTTCAGATGGACAATCCTTAGGGCGCTTTAGGTATGGGAGATGATGAAATGAGAGGGAATACAAACGCGTAGAGGGGTACTGCTGGTGGTGTGAATAATAGTCTAATTGAGATGAATATACGAGAAGGTAAATTTGAGCATTTCTGCGGAGATAAAAATGGGCACTGATAGTCGGAACGGTCTGGTTAACACTCAGTAACCTACAATATGAATTGCTGGCTGAGAATCGAACGGGCTCTGAGACGAGGAAAATAGTGGATCTGTGTCAGTCCATAGACTAATACTGAAGGAGAGAATGTATATATGGTCAGTAGAGATGAAGAAATGTGACATAAGAGGCATTACGTGTTTGTGAGGGGAATTCGGTTGTTCAATTGGCCTGAACCCAAGGATGGATCCACACAATTGGAGGAGATACACAGTGAGATTCCGTCAGCAGTCCTCTGTGAACCTGCCATTGTCAGATGTGTGTTCTATGCTGCGACGAATGTAGTTCTCACTTCAAGGTTAATAAAAAGGGCCGGTAGGGGGAGGGTCCGGTTTCTTTTCGAGACTTGGCGTCATATTCTTACAAACTCATTACTCAACTGATTATTTCCAGTTTTATGTCACCGAGCACGCAACCTCAACCCCCAAGGGCAACTCAGTACTTAATGAGATGATTTTACATATAATGTAGGAGTCATGCATTATATAGAATAATCTCTCTTAATATAAATTAGATGGATGATAATGAATCCAAGGTCAATGGAGATAATAATATAATAATAATACTCAGCAGGAGGTAGTATAATAATATATAAAATAATAATTTGGAATGGGAATAAATAAAGCACATAGTAATAATATCTAATAATACAATAAATGTCCGCAATAATATAATAGATCAAAAATATAATGTATCATATTATAATCAAGTATAATAAATAATAATAAGGTGAGATAAATAAAATTTTTAATAACTATAATAATCAAATATAATTAATTCATAATTTATTTATAGTGAGTGCTATTAATATATAATTATAAAATAGATGAATATTATAATAATAGATTTTAAATTCATAAAATTTAATGTGCAATAATTATATTATATTTTATGATATTGGTAATCTATAATTTGAAAAGGTAATTTATTTAAAGCGGAGATAAATTAACAAAACTAAAATAATGCTTAAGAACAATAATAATGATAAGTAATAATAATAAGTAATTATAATATATAATAATAATAGATAATTAATAATAATATAGTGCTTTCATCTCTATAATAATGGAATAATATTGATATAATTATAATAATAATAAATGAATAATGATCGAATTGATAATATAATAAACATAGAATAGAGATTGCAGAAAATAACGCTATATAAACAGATATGTTCGGTCAAAACAAAAGACATATTTTATTACGTGAGTTAATGTGTTTATTCGGAATATATTGTAGAAGGTAATTATACTCGTGTAAACTATTATAATAATAATGATAACTCACATAATAATAGAATAATTCTATAATAATGCTAATAATAATCTCCCCCCATAAATACATTACAAAGAATTAGCACAACACGAAGATTTACTAATAAGTCATAAATATAATACATCAATAGATAATTAGATACATAAAATAATAATAATTATAAGTACAATCATAATTAAAGGAAAACACATCTGGGTCAAGAACAAAATTTTTGGGAAATTTCTGTGGGTAACCTGAAATAACAATTAAGGGGAACAACTTATTAACTCGTATTTTTTTTTATAGCTCAGTTATTCCGAATTTTAGATAAATTCTTAGTCATCACCGTAAACGGTTTTCAGTATAACGCCACTTTCCAATGTAGCAAGGTATAATGGCCTTACAAAATTCCAAATTTGCGATCAAATGTTTTATAGTTAGATCACAAAGAATATACTTAATTTATTTATTATATAAACATTTGACATTTTTTTTATATATAATTTAATATATTTTTTAGTCATATTATTAAGAGTTTAGTTTATCTGTCACCCGAGTAATAAACATATGTATGGATACTACGCTATTTCACCTTAGTACATGAATCATAATCAAAATGAGTATATAAGTTCTATAACCGCTTAATTTTCCTAGATATTTGTGAGCCCACACATTGAACCTTTTCTGAATAATACTTTTATTCTTTTAATGCTCTTTCTGAAGTGTGTCTCTTTCTCTAACATAAAACTTCCAGCATTTAATTCCACTCATCATGCTATTCATCCATCTGCTACTTGATTAACGTAATTTTAATTTCTCGATTTGCTGTATAGTAGTTTGGTTAGAATGTTATCACCCATTGTTCATCGTACTATACTGCCCACTGAGATTTGGTGGAAAGAAATGATCAGATGAGAAATGGTCAAGGAAAATGTATTTTAGTGGCATTTCCTGCCAGCCTAAGTATCTTGTATTTTACCTTAGGCAACCTCATTCAATATTATCGTTTTTCAAAACCTCGTTTGTTGCTTATCCAAAGGAAGGCTCTGTTAAATAACGTCTTTTAGAAGAGAAATTCCATGCAGATAGATTTCATCATGATGGTTTCAATTTCTTGTATACAAAAGTCGCGTGGCTCACGAGAAAATAAACTTCCATTATTTCTATGCCGGTGCTGGAATTATTAGGTTTTGGGGGCTTAGATTGGAATGCTGCGCGGTCCGACGAAAAAAACGCCCTCTTTTCATTTAAGCGTTAGTATAACCACGAAAAAGTCCAACATAAATCTATTTAAATCCATCTCTGTTCTATCCATGGCCTTCACAAAATATTCATCAATCCAAGTTAATATGTAATGGTTGGTACAATAACTCTCTTATGATCTCAGGGGCGCTATAAATAAACATTCTCTTTGAGCCCGGGCTGTAAATGTATCATTTCTCGTTCTCATGTTTTTTCGTACGTACATGTTGCTTATGTATCCCGGCTGTCTCCATAAAACACAAAAATAACACTAGGTAGTTATTGCGTGGATTATCACTCACTAGTACGACCGAAAGAAAGAGTCCAACAACTGTTTCCATGATCAGACAACACGACTAAAGCCAATGGGGTCATAATATTTAATAGCTTCAATTATTTCGGACTAACTTTTATAGAGTTTCATTCATTCAGGACCGTAGCAATGCGCTGAAATCGCTAATTATGAGGTGAGGGAACTTGTTATGACGTTAGCTTGGCGAGAACAATAGATGAGCGCTTTTTTTGGAGCTTAGTTTGATATAGCGTTACCTCAATAAGATAAATACACCGAAATCTTCTTCTTTATGCTAAATACGGCGGATAACAACCATCACGCATAAAGTCCGAGAAACATGCGAGAGGATACGCCATAGAACATAATGAAGTTAACTTGCTTTTGTAAATAGTTTGCTCATAAATTCTTACTATTTTTGTTAAGATTATCTTATACTATAAAGGCTAAGTGTATTTTAAAACGTCTTGTGCATGTGCTATAGATTCACACTCCTGCAGAGCACTGATCCTAACAGATATCGATACGAGCTTGCTTGATATTTGAGTAGATTATACACGAAGGGTCTCGTACTGAACATCTTTGAGTTCGGTTGAAGTTATCCTACTTGGTGTGGTGTTAGGCTATTTGTATAGCTCGTCTGAAGATCGTACGGGCATATTGATCAATCCCGATAGTACTAGACAGCTCGTAATGTTTCTTCCAGCCCATTACAGCTTGTGTCTCATATTAGCTCCCAGTCTTTCATTCTGTGAGTGTCAGAGGTAACGCAGTCATTCTTACAAGTAGGCTGGTTATGTTGGTATAGTGGAAATGACGGATATAGGGTAGAGTTATCATCACATTAATGAGCGGAGATGTTGGTCCTCATAAGCGAGTTTAATCGGTAATCCAGGATTGGATGGGCAATAGTTTGTTTGCTTTAGTTTTTCTAGAGAATATGTATCGAGAAATCCTACATAAAGGCAAGATGTAAGCAAAAGTTTAGAGATAGATTGCCTGATGATAAATTGATGACTCTCCTCATTAGACATTCCAAGTCCGAAAACACGAACTGCTGAGGCACGAGACGTCACTCGATAAGGTGGCGAAATAGTGTGGGCGAACTTTTTACGACACTATTTAACATGTGGGTGATATAATTAGCATGAAAAGTCTAATAGAATGTAAACGTGTGGATGGCACCCATGGCTTATCTCACTGAGTTCACCATCAACGCACACTTAAATAATGTTTATACGCCGTTTATAAACAATTATGGAGTTGTTGATCCGTATGACTATTCGTAGTTAGCAGTTCTCCACATAAATACGCTACAAAAGTGGCATTCGGGATTCTTATATGACAAACCGTTTTGTGGGACAACAAGGAGAAACTTTTCTTAAAGTATTATACCTCTGAACGCCAAACTATAATTTAAGTATTAATGACCAAGGACGTCATGTAAGAATTATTGATAGTATATGTATAATAGTAATTGAGTTAGTTATATTAGGTAGAATCGATACTTAATACCTAGGTCATGTATAAAGTGTATATATTGACCCTATACATATATATATATAAGAAATAACGTGACATGATAATTGACTGTCTAAGTATAATATAATACTATATAGGTTATATATTGTATATTGTATAGAGTTATAAAAGTAAGAAATATGTTTGAAGTAAAGACTTAGCATAGCACCCTAACAGAATCACCACTTTGCAGACTCGAGAAACCGAACTTATGTACAGGCGAATCGATCCTATAAAGCAAAATTCTTCAGCGAGAGCAATAAATAACAGTTTATTTCACAGATTTTCGTGTTCGCAAGCATGGCGACTCGAGGTAAGGACTATGAAGCGTGATACCAATTGTGACGGTATAGCATAGCGTCATTTCTTCGCAGTTCTCAGATCATACTATATGGTTGCTGCGCCTACATAGAACACCTATCTACCCGCTTTTAGTTGTCCAAAGAGCTCACTTGCGTGCCAGGTGTAAAACTTAATAACTAATACATTACAATCAACATATATAGAGATATCCAATATGATATCTATTATTAAGTCCATATAATGAAATGAATAGTATATAATAATAATATAATAATGAATAATATTAAATCGAGTAATGAATTCAATGAGTCTGATGTATCATTGGTCCAATCACTGTGAGACATATAAATAATAGGGCAGTTGATGAATAATAAATATCACATATAGATAACTGGAGAGAGAGACTCGAGATAATTAAATTAATAATTAATATAATAATATAATAACTTAATAATACAACTAGATAACCAATAATAAGTAGGTAATAATAATAATATAATATAATAAATAATAATAATGAATAGGCAATGGAATTAAATGGAGAGATCCATAAATGAGATGAGATAATCATTAATTAACTCATTTATTATTTTTTGTCATTGTTATTTACCATACTACTAATTAATTAATAATACTATAAAATCAGATAGCAATTATTTGTAATTGTTATGTGATATTGTTCGTTTCATATGTTACACAACGTAATATTATCTATTAATGAGTCAATACCGGTTTGATGATTGTAAATTATCCAATCGTCTACCATAAAAATTCACATGAACCTAGTTAAGGTTGATGTTAATATAAAAAGGTAAAAAATGATGTACTTTACATAACTATAAATCATATGTATTGTTTATTATATTATACAGAGATTTTAAATGATGTTTTTTTTTTTTAGTCCAAAAGATCTTGAATAAGCCCTTGCTTGCAAAGTCCAGCTCTTAAAGTATTAATGGCTTGTGGCATTGCTTTGTAGCTGACGCATTGTGTTGCTTTAAAAGCAGTTTTTGATTATGAAATGGACACAACGACTATCTTTTAAAAATAAACAAATTTTATGAATAATTTTATATTACTATTTATAATTTACATAAGTATGTATAGGATGGTCTTGTCCATAGACTGAACCCAATTTTAGTACTTTTGATCACTTACTTCTAATAATTTTCGAGATTTAAGAAAAACCTTCATAAAGTGCGACAAAAAGTTTTGATTTAGAAACTTTCTTATTGTCACTTTTCGATTCGTTTCCTCTTCGTTTCTTCTCTCTGATTCATTTCTTTATTTCTTCTTCTTTCTATATTTCTTCTTTCCTTCGTGCGTCTGTTACTTCTTATCGTCGCGTTTCTAACTTAAATTTGTGTATATATTACATAAATTTGGTTTTTATTCGGTTACTTATCCGGTTGCTCACGGATGGACACCGACGACATAAGAGTAGCTATATTTAGATGCTGAATGCTCAGATTGGGCCGCACTACCAGTATCTTTACAGCTGTTCGGCTTGTACCCCCCCACGGGTCTAGTCTGGGTCTCCGGGAATACTTGTTCATATTTTAATTTCTGTAAACTCGACTTATTGACTGAAGGTGACCAGTGCATTTAACTTTAGGCAATATTTTGAAATTTGCCGGATGACTATGAAACGAGAGGAACCATCGCTATAATATGTGAGTAGTACTGACTATTCAATTACTTATCTACCAAGACGATTTGAAACAAGATATTGTAAATCTGGATCCAATAAAAATGCCTAAAACGCATTTTTAATACGATAAATGTAATGTGAATCATACTATTTATTGGGAGTAGGAACAGTGTCGGATAACGATATACAAAATATGAAAGACTCACGTTATCTAAAGTTTGTCAAATGAGGAAAAGGATCTTCGGAGTATGCAATTAACCTTGAATATGAGTCGAAAAGAACAAGAACATTTAATGAAGCTGTTTAAAAAAGTCAATTAAGTAAATAGATAAAATAGATATTTAAAATTCTGCTGCTAATTCCTAATTTCAATCAAATACTTCCTCTTTATATAAACATTAGTTCGACTCTCTGGATAAATAGATAACGCTATACAGTTTTAATCTGAGTTCACATACCTATAAAGACATAGAAAAATTTAGAAAAGAATTCAAAGTTGTGGTCAAACTCCAATTGCTACCCTTTACGAGACATCATAATAGAACCAGGAGGAGACTAATTACGTAATGTGACGAATTTTGGATTATACGATTAACTGAAATATATGAACAAGAAAGATTGATTACCTTTAAAGAAGAAATTAGTCTTATAGTAGACTAAAAAAATTTGAATAATATATCGAGATTACAGCTCTTAGATATGAATATTTATATACGTAATATAAACGAAGTCAAATGGGCATAAACTTTGTCATAACGATTTCAAAAAAATATAATATAGCAAAAAATTTCTTAACTTACCATGGTAATTCAGCCAATGGAATATGGATTCCATTATGAATAGTGAATACAGCGGCTAACATTGGATTTATTCAAGAAAAAAGTTAGATAACACTTAATTAAGGAATATTTGGTCTCACTGTGTAACATTCACTCCATATCAGATAATCATTACTTATAAACGATAGAAATAGATAAGGTGAAATCAAACGAACCACATGCAATATGAATAAATGTTAAAAGATAAAAATCTTAAAATGAATTGGGCGCTCGACTTATATTGAACAGTTTTAATGTTTAACGCTGCGGCGGCAGGAGGGATAAAATTTTAGCAACTGCAAATGTTTAGGCCGTGGTTTGCGTAGGCGCCCCAGAGGCGGTGGTGCTTTGAGAGTGATCATTTCTGATGTATGGCATCATTCAACAAACTTTGATGCTATGTCACGGCGGGACGCTTGTAGAGGGTGAGTCTTATAGTCATCTACAGCCCGTGTGAACATCATCCGGTCACAATATATAACATATTATGTAGTAGCATTTTGAATGTCCACCCTTAGAGGGTCACTTCTAAAGCTCGCTAGTACTAGTACTCAAGGACTAGTAATCAGAATCTCTCTACTATTTAAAGATCTAAATTTAAAGAAAGATTTTTCGATGTCCGACTTATTAACATTCTAGAGGTGTTTAATTTTCTAAATTCTAAGAATAATAGTACAAGGTGACATTACATCTAGATCACACCTTCAACTTAAAAATATTTTGTTATAAACAGATTTGGGTTTACACCGGTATAAAGATTAGGGTTTAATTGATAAATCGATTCTAAAGTACAAGGTGACCTTATCTTCTCAGTTCAGACTATATGACTTGAGTGATATTAGATATATAAGATAAAGTCTTTGCTAGATCGCTGTACTGTAGTTCTGTATGTTCTGTAGTTCTTGTAGTTTACTGTGTAGTTCTGTAGTTCTGTAGATTTCAGTAGTTCTTACTTCTCTTCTTCTTCTTCTTCTCTTCTTCTTCTTGCTTCTCCGCTTCATTACCCCTTCTTCTTAAAATTTCTATTTGTATGGAAAAGAGAACATTCTATCTTCTTCTTTCTTCTGTTGCTTTCTCTATTCCCTCTTACTTCTTTCTATTCACTTCTATACTCTTTACTTACCTCATATACATTCTTATTCATTATCTATTCTTATCTCTTAAGTCTTCTTTTTAATCATCTAGCTATTTATTAGTACTATGATACTATCTAATAGTTATTATCATTATATACTGATATGGTAACGCTATTTAAATATATCAGTACTTAATTATTATTCATGTCGAGAAGTTTAGAGAAAGAATTAACAGAGGTTCCTTTACTATTACTTTCTACATTTACTGTTTAGCACCTAACAATTAGTGTTGTGTTTTCTTATTCTTCTTTGATTATTACTTCTTCTTAATTATTATAAGGGTACTACTACTTCTCTCCTTCAAAACTATTCCACTCAAAGAAAATAATATCTTTATCACCTTCTTTTACATCTCCCAATTATTTGTTATATTTAATTACTTTATACTTTACTTCTTTTGGCATGCCTTCGATATTCTTAGTAACATTGTACTCGGGACCTGTTGTTTCTCTCTTATCATTCTTCTTCCCTTGTTCTTCTTAATCTGCTTTATTTTTCCGTTTTTTTAATTCTTCTTCTTCTTGATCTTCTTTATATGTTGCTTTTATCTTTTACTTCTTTGTATGAATTCTTTTTCTTTATTTACATTTAAATTATATTTTCGTTATCTTTTTTGTCCAGTTGTTCTTCGGTTCTTCTTGTTACTCTTTCTTTTACTTATCTTATTTCTTTACTATTTTAATGCTCTCACTCATTCTATTCATTCTTCAGGATTTTTATTTATATATTAACTATTTATATATACTTTCATATAATATTTATTTTAATATACATATTATATATATTAATTTATATACTTATTCTAGCCTTTACTTTATATCATGTATTATCTAGGCATGGATCATTATTTACTACTTCTTTTCTGTAGTAACTATCGATTTCATTTTTTTTACTTTGCACCTATACTTATACCTATCTCTATATTATTCATATTTATATATATTTATATATCATATACATTTTTTATTACTCATGTAACTTACTATAATATATCTATTCTATATAAACCAAGAATATAATTATCTCTCTTAAATCCTTTATCCTACACCAATATGGATCTAACTGTTTTATCCCAGGACAAACTTTATTTTCCATTTTCCCTTTTGTAACAGTTCTTAAAAACAATTCATACAATAATATATTAATTACTTCTTGGGATAATCTTTCTATATTAATTAATATTTCACTCCTTTTTTTATTAACACAATACTTTTCGTATTTTTTTTAGATACCTCTATTGTTTGCCCATAAAGTGTAACGAGCATAAAAAAAGGAATTAATCATCCATTAGCAATAAATTTAGTTTTAAACTGTCAACACTGGCGACCTACTAAAATTTGATCTTATATCTGTTAAACATTAAGTTAATAATTTTTGACACGCATTGTAGTTTTCTACTTATTATTTGACATCGTCTCAAATAGGCTTGCAATAGTACTGAAGAATCAATATAACTATCGATTATAGTGGGAGTGATTCAAAATCAAAATGAATCAGTATCACATTAATCACCTATTAAATGCTCTTTAAGTAATTATATATTAATAAATTGTCATAAGGTTTGATGTATTCCACGCTCAAAGAATTCAGAATGCATTAATTAAATCCTTTGGCTACATAATATACGTGTAAAATAAACAATAAAGTTTGTTACTGTATTTACCCTGCTATAGCACCGGATTCACAGTCACTGATTCACGACATCTTTGTGAACAGCCTGAATGACCTCAGTCGGCAGAGCGACCATCAGACTTTGATGAAGTAGCGACACTGGATAAGAGACACTTTGATCGATGAACGGTCATTAAAAGACACCAGATCGGTGAGCAATATGATAACATTTTTAATGTTCTTAATATTCATTTGTTATATATATAGCCTTAACCTATATCATATTTATAGTGTATCTCACATTAGTAATATATTCTAGATTCTCTACTTGCGGTAGGATGATCAACTTGCAATATCCTTCTCCTATTTCAGCTACCTCCACGTCCCATCCATTCATGTTAAGTAGCCTTTTTCCAGCATTGTTTGCAGTACCTTTGGTGTTTAATCCATTGCATCATAATGTTGCTGAGGAGTGCAAAAACTTCATGTCAACACTGGCAGTTTAATGGACAACGAAAGATCCTATACCACCATTCGTCAACTAAGAAACGTTTCACCAGTTGTAAAAAACTACAGGGTATTGTTTCTGAGTATTATGATGTTGTGGGTCATAAAAAGCACCGATCTGCTCTAAGTGAGCAAAGTAATATGAGGTACTTGCAATTATAGGTAAAAATATATACTCATTTAAAAAAATAACAGCGTGTCTGTATTAACCTGCACACTCAGAACTCTGTAGACACAATTCCACAAAATTAATAAAGTACAACAACTTAAACTAAATCCGGCTTACTACGATTCACTTACAAGTTCAGTCACAGTTATAGGGTTAAAACTAGTGCGGAGCTATATTCGTGCATATTTATCTCATTTTATATATCATAGATTCATATATTTTATATATTAGATATATAACTATATCTGCCCGCCTTCTTACTTAATACATCGTTGCGCTGCGTTTCACTCTTTTAACTTTATGTCTTCCATGAAAGTTATGTCTATGTTTTTCTATCTCCCGTATTTTTTTCCATAGAAAAAAATACAATTTATTTATCACCTCTCCCGCGCTATCTCTCTTTACGTGACTCCTTGATTCTGGAGTTTGGTGCTAAGGTTGCTTGTCGATGGGTATTGGCGGTGGGCGGATGGTCTGGACTGAAAGTGGGGAGATAGTGGGTTAATTGTTGATTGTGTGTGTGCTGGTAGTTTGAATGCGTTGTGTGTGGTGTGTGGTTAGTGTGTGTTCATGTCTGTTGTTGGTTGTGTGTGTGTGTGGTGGTGTGTTGGGGATGGGGAAGTGTTGTCACTTGTTCAAACCAGTGTGAACAAATTCTTTTTTTTTTGTGTGGCCTTCATGTATTGTTTTTGTTTTTATGGTCATTGTTGATTTCTCTCTCAGCTCTCTTTTCGATAGCTTCTCGTTTTTTTCTTTTTTTCTATTATTACCTTTTTTATCTTATTCCTTCCGACTTTTCTTTAAGTTAGATATTGTGAAAGTCGCAAGTCAGTGATAACGTCATTACTCTTTTTCAACTTTTTCTTTATCATTATTTATTCATTTATTTTTCCATACCAAATTCTTTTGGTATTCTTTTTTTTTTTTTTTTTTTTTTTTTTTTTTTTATTTTTTGTTTTTTCTCACATAATAATTATTTCCATCCATTGATTCACAATTAGCTTCTTATTAAACCGGGTTTTTCTTTTTTATTTTTTTCTTTGTTTTTTTCAAGTCGCTTGTCTTTTCTTCTGTTTGCATATATAGTGTATTGTTTGTTTTGGATCTTAATATTGCACTTGCTTGTTCCGTGTTTTCCAGTTTTTTTTTGTTTTGTTTCGTGTTTTTTGTTTTTTCTTTTTTCGTTGTCTTTATCAATCTTTCCTTTAACTATGTTGGTTTTGTTCGTGTTATTAGTGTTCAATCTTATTTTTTTTCGAAATTTGTTTTCCCTTTTTAAATTTTTTTTTTTTTTCTTACGATGGGTGTCGTGTATTAGGGTGTGAGGCGGGTTATTTTTTGCCTTCTAATAAAAATACGATCATATATGGATATTCTAACACCATAGGCGATTTATTTCGGTAACTTGATATTTTGAATTATATTCTATTTTGTTCCTATTTTTCTCCTTTTTTTCTATTTTATGTTAGTTTTTGGTTTTATTATCTTTTTTAAAATTTATTTTATTGTATATATAATTATATATATTATTCTCCTTATTCTCTCTCTCATTTATTTCTCTTTTTCTTTATTTTTATTATTTCATATCTTTTTATTTTCTTTACTTCTATCTCTTTTATCTTCTTTTCTTTCTATTTTTATTATTCTTCACTGTGTGTTGTTCTCATATATATTTTAACCACCTATTTTTATGTTATATATTATTTTATTTCTCTATCAATAATATATTTATTATTATTTCATATTCTGCATTATCATTTTATATTGTCTATTTATAGCTATAGATCAAACTAATTAGTACCACTGGCTATATCTGTTAGTATCTTCGTATGCTTAATGATTATGTATATTTTATATATTATTTATATTATATTTATTTTTCTTACATTCTTATATATTTGTTGATCTATATAATTGCTTTATAACGATTAATGATACTTTGACGTGTTTCTTATATATATATTTTACAATATTATAATAATAATATACATTATAATTATGTTTATTATATACTCAATCTATATATATATAATGCTTTTTATATATGACGAATTATTATATTTATATTCTGTATATATATAAATATATATACTCTTGTACTCGTATATATATATATAAATTATTTAATATATTTATATATACATAAATAATTGAATGGTGTATTATATCTGTATGGTAGCCCACCGGATTTTGCACCACCGCACCTTCCGCCCGGAGGTCACACACCAGCGGCACCGCATCCACGTCCATTTGCCCGCATTCGGACCGCACCGGATATATATATACTATGTACGTATATATATATATATATATATAATATATATATATATATATATATATATTATACTATATATATAATAGATATATATATATATATATAGTACTATTTTAATCTTTTTATAT
>JABUQX010121093.1:2500-10000 GCA_015478945.1 Trachelipus rathkii
TTAATTAATTAAGTTTAATGTCCTTAGAAAAATCATGTCAATTAAACCAAAATCGAAAACACCTCATGTACTTAAATATTTTACTCGCTCTGAAGATAAGAGTAGTACTTACATTTGCCAATATGAAATAGTTAACACAATTGATGGGAAACAGTCAGTTCGAACCATGCTTTAAAGAGTTTACCGAACCACCAGTTGCTCATGGGTGTCACAATACATCTTACTTGTAATCCTTAAAATTAATGCAACATTTAAAACGTTCTCATCCAGACATTTCTCCAATTGTTAAAAAGAAAGGTGAAGCAAAAGCTGTTCATGATAAACCTTTATTTTCAAAAACTCAGAAAAAAAGTGGATACTTTTTTCAATTATCAAAAACTTATTCAGTCTACGTCGAGTGAAAAATGTAAAACACAATTGATTATAATGGGTTGTTAAAGATAGTGACCCATTAGGTTTTTTTGCAAGACCAGGATTTAAAGCACTGTGTGGAGACATGGCCTCGAAACTGAAGTCCCTTTAGACCTGGAAAATATTCTTAAAATAGTTCTAGAAGAAGCGGATAAGCAAAAAAAATAAACTTAAAAATTGCTTGAAGGGATGCTTCGTGCATTTAAAAATGGATGCTTGCATAAGGGCAAAGCTAAATTATTTTGCTATTAATATTATATAGATATGTGGACGTAGATAAAAACAATATTACTAAAACGTTATCAGTAAGAGATACCAAATCGCAACATTTCAGCTAATATATCCAAGAGCTTGTTATTGACGTTTTAGAAGGATTCGAAATAATAAGAGGCAAGTAATTAGCTTAGTTACGGATAACGCATCAAACATGATCAGTACGTTTGAAAAACTAAATAAGGACAATGAGAATGAGGAACAGGAAGCTGGTTAATGTGATACTGATTTTATTGAATGTCAAAACGAAGAAGTAATAGTTGTTTTCAGAATGAATTTGATAAAACTATGATAAGACCATGTTCCGATGACGTTAACTTTGCACACATGAGGTATGGAGTTCATATTTTAAGTTAGCAGTCCGTGATTGTCTCCGCAATACTCATTCAGTAAATCTTATAAGCAATGCGAAACATATAGCAACACAAACCCCAAAATTAATGGAAGTTCTAAAGCGTCAAGCTGGAAAAGTTGCAATCTTAGATCAAGAGACAAGATGGGGAAATACATGTATAATGCTCGAAAGGCTTTTGCAACTAAAAGACTATATTAGTATGATGCTTGCCGGTACTCCTGAGCTTCGTCTCTCCGATAGTTAGTGGGAACAAATCGAAGCCCTCAAATAATTAACTATTAAACCACCCATACTTTGCAACAAAAAATATTCAATCAGAGGACTTGACTGCAGGAAAATTTTTATAGAGAAGGGATTTTATCAAATTACATAAAAAATTCAATGGAAAGAAGAGAACGAATGTTAACTAAAAACAAAATATTTTTGTCGGAATACTTTGTTGATCCACAGTTCAGAATCTTCCTCAGAACTGACAATCTGATATTAAAAGCTAAGAATGTTCTTTGTGAACTAGGACTTAAAATGAATAACACTATCGAATAGAAATCTAGGTCGGAGTCAGATAGTCCAGCAGTTTCAGGAATCCTCCCTTGTGGTATCTTGTCAGATGAAGAAGTAAAATTTGACAAACAATGAAACCAATTAGAGCATGCAGAAAAGCGATTGAAAAAGACAATTTACCAGTAAACGATTTTCAACCTAAAAACCTATTAGAAAAATACAAAGTAGAACTCCATAAGCCATTATATGAAATAATAAAAATCAACCGGAAATCAAAGTTAATAGTTAAAGAGGCAATCGCTACCTATCCTAAAATTTTACAAGATGCGGTTTACACAATTACAGCTTTCCCTTCTTGTCAAGTAAATATTGAGAGCTTATTTTCTGCTTTAAAAATAATAAAATCGGATCTAAGGACATCGCAAAAGGAGGATTTTATTGAAGAAGTTTTATTTTTAAGAAACAATTGTTTATGATAAATTTATATTACATATGCTCAGACAGTTCAAAAAGAAATTATTTTAAAATTAGGAAGAAAGTGAATTATAATAATATTTTTTTTTAAATTAAAAATGTTTTTAATAAATTTACATTACATATGTTCAGGCAGCTCATAGTTCAAAGAGGAAGTATTTTAAATTTTAAGATGAAACTAAAATATGATTTTTTCATTTAAAAAAAAAAAAAAACTTTTTAATAAAATTATATTACGTAAATGTACAGGCAGTTCATCGTTCTAAAAGGAATTGTATTAAAACTTAGGAAGAAAGTGAATTATTCTTTTTTTTTTTTGGTATTTCTTAAAAATCTTATTTACTATAAAATATTTTCTAAGTTTTTAATTCTAAGTTAATAAAGATGTTATTAATAAACATTCACTTTCATTATACCATAAAAATTTTGTAACAGAGAATTAATGATTTCATATTTGTAAACGGAGAAGGAAATATAACTAGGGGTTGGAGCTGGAGCCGAAGCCGGAGTTGGAGCCGGGTAAATTTTTTAAGATGATGAGCCGGAGCGGAGTCGAGCTGGAAAAATTATTCCGGCTCAGCAGCCCCTGGTGTGGTAAGTATATTTTCTTTAAACACAAGAGTGTTCATAAGTATACTAGAATCGGTGTAGGTAGAGATGGTATCGAAGTGAAAAGTATGATCGATTTTGTGTTGGTGAAGAAGGAGATGTTGAAGTATGTGCTGGATGTTAAATCAGTGAGAGGTTTAGGAATAGGATTATCGGATCATTATGTTGTTTTATGTAAAATTAAGTTAGTGGGGACTTGGATGGAGAGGAAGGTGATAAGGAAGGAAGTGGGTAGAATTAAGAGTGAGAAGTTAAGTGAACAAGGTAATAAGGATAAATATTTAAGAGAGCTACGCAAAGTAAATCAGTTGAATGTGAACAAGTTGAAACTGAACAAATTTGGGAGCAAAGGAAAGAAGCAGTTGTTAGCAGTGCAAAGGAAGTATGTGGAAGTGCTAAAGTAGGAAGTAAGTATGTTAAAAGTGAGTGGTGAAACGAAGAGGTGATGCAAGCGGTTAAAAGGAGAAAAGAAGCGTGGTTGAATGTACTAAGAGCCAATGATGAAGTTTTAAAAGAAAGATGTTTGGAATTATATAAGGAGGAAAAAAGAAAAACTATAAGGTGCATACGTAAGAGAAAATAAAGATGTTAGTGAACAGTTTGGAAGGAGGATGAATGGAGACTTACAAAGGAATAGGAAGCTCTTCTGGAAGGAAGTGCAAAGGGTTAAAAATGAGAATAAGGGGAATCTGCTTAGAATAATGAATAGGGATGGCGCTTTCGTAACAGACGAAATGGATGTCAGGAGAGTGTGGAAGGAACGTTTCGAAAATCTGTATAACATTGGCAGTAATGAAGAGGTGATAGTGAATGTGTGTGGGTTTGATGATGCAAAAAGGAGTAGGTATTTTGGGGATGAGGTCATTAGTAAGGAGGAGGTAATGGGTAGAGTGAAAAAGTTGAAGAATGGTAAATCTGCAGGTGATGAGATTACTGGTGAAATGATAAAGAATAGAGGCGAGATGATGACTGATTTTTTTGGAAGTTTGTTACTAAGCGTTTATGGATGCTAAATAGCTCTGAGGATTGGAGGAGAGAAGTACTAGTACCCTTTTATAAGGGTAAGGGGGATAGGGTAACTGTAGGAATTTTAATGGGAAAATTATTTTATTGTATATGACAAAGATAATTACATAATGGTAGAAGAGTGCCTCGAGTGAGCTGAAGGCTGATTGGGTGAAGAACAAGGTCGTTTAGGAGTGGTAGAGGTGGATCAAAACTTTGCATTGAAACAAATGATTGGGAAAGTGAGGGAGTAGAAGAATAAATTGTGTTTAGGTTTTATGGATTTGCAACAGGCGTATGATAGGATTAATAAGGATGCTCTATGGCAGGTGTTAGTGATATATGGTGTTAATGGTAGGCTTCTGAATGGATTAAAAGTATATATGACGATAGTGAAGCGTGTGTAGATAAAAATGATCTAAAAGTGATTGGTTTAATATTAATAGCGGAGTAAGGCAGGGATGTGCTATATCTCCCTGGTTACTTGGTTATTCAATTTGTATATGGATGGGGCTATGAAAGAATTAGAGGTGGGGTGGCAGGAGATGGCGTTAGAATGATGGAAAATGGAAGAGAGTGGAGGGTACCCTACCTTTTATATGCGGATGATTTGGTTTTGTGCGGTGAATCTGAAGAGAGTTTGAGAGGATTTGGTAGAGAGATTTGGCAGGGTGGTGTAAAAGGAGGGGTTTTGAAAATAAACGTAGATAAAAGTAAGGTTATGGTTGTGAGTGAGGACAGTCCTCGGTGTGAAGTTATGTTTTAGATGGTGAGCAGCTGGAACAAGTGTCTGAGTTTAAATATTTAGGATATATGCTGGAAGAAAAGGGATCGGATGATGCAGAGTGTTGTAGGAAAATTGTGAGTGGCAGGAAGGTGGCTGGTGCAATTAAATCGTTGGTGGATGTAAAGGATCTAAGTCTTGAGTTCCCTAGGGTCTTACATGAGGGTATGTTATTACCTGTGTTAAGGTATAGTAGTGAGACTATGGTCTGGAATAAGAGGTTTAGATCTAAAGTACAATGTGTTCAAACGGATAATCTTAGGGGCGTGTTAGGTGTGTGAAGAATTGATAAAATGAGGAATGAACGTATTAGAGAGTTGTGTGGTGTGAAGAAAGGGATAAATGAGAAAATAAATGAAAGTACTTTGAGATTGTTTGGTCATGTGGTAATGATGGATGATATTCGATTGTTTAAGCGGATGTACCGTGGTGAGTGTCCTGGGAATCGACCGGCTGGGAGACCGAAGAAAAAGTGGATTGAGTCAGTAAAGGAATGCCTGGAGGCGAGAAATGTGATTTGTTCAGAGGAAAGACTAAAGGTGCAAGTAAATAGGTGAATGGAGGAGGTCTTGTGAAGGGGTTTAATGGTATGGTTGTAGAACACTTGAGCCAAGGGATGAACCACACATTGTCGAGATGCCATATTGAGAGTACGTCGCGGTCCCATGAAGCTCTTGGGTGGATTTTCTGGCTGCGACGAGTTCTCACTAATAGGTATAACGGGGGCGGTAATGCTGGGCTTTCTTTTCGACTTTTGTCATATTCTTCTACTACTTTTCTTTTTCCGGTGCATGTCACGCACCTTACCCCCAGTTTTGGGGAAAGAAGGTGAGGATGATATATATATATATATATATAGTAACCTAAATAATATAATACATAATATATATATATATATATATATATATATATATATATATATATATATAATATATAAGATTATAATATATATATAATTATATATACTTATATACAATTATTTTTATTATAATGGTGTAAAGTAATTTTCTCTTACAAAGTAATACTTTAAGTCTATCTAATCCAATTAAAATTTTTGAAGTAATATTTGGATAAAGAAAAGAGTGAGAATGAAACATTTATTTTCTCTGTAAATTACCTCAAGGAAACTAAATGAGCAGGTAATTTCCCGGGAGAAATCTCGAAAATGTTTTCTACACACACACCACCACACACACACACCACACACACACACACACACACACACAACACACAACACCACCACACACACACACAAACACACACACACACACACACATACACACACACGCACACACACACACCAAAAAAACAAAAACTAAAACAATAGAAGAAAAAACAAAAACTAAAACAATAGAAGAAAAAACAAACAAAAAACATTTGCGTGTTTTTATTTTATTATAATTTCAAGACTACAATATTTTGTGGCTAATTTAGCCGAAAAATAAAAAATTAGGAAGAGTAGGTTTTACATTGAAAATTATTTTTATTTTTATTTTTTGTATATTAGTTCACATATAAAACATCCACAAGCTCGCGGATAGCCCTAATTAACGTCCGAGCAAAGGACTAAGCCAAAGCCCAAGGAGAGAAAGCTCACATTCTTCTCATCCACCCAGTAGCGAACCTGGGACCCTCGCTTTGTCTGGCGAGTGCTCTACCGTTCAGCTACCGGGAGCCTTTAGTCAAATAAATAAAATACTAATAAAAAAATAATACATACAGAAATGACATACTAAACTATATATATATATATATAATATAGTATAATATATATATATATATATATACTATATATATATATATATAAATATATATATAATAATATATATTAGAGGTGTAGCCAATAGTGATTTTCACTATCCGCGGATGCGGATAGTTAAAATCACTATCCGTGGATTGCGGATGCGGATAGTTAAATTTTTAGAGTATTAGCCACAGATCACTTTATAATATATATAATAATATATATATATATAGAATATATATATAATATATAATATATATATAATATATATAATTATATATATATATATTTATAATATAGGATGTTAAATATTGCATATTTAAACCGCAATTATATAATATGTAAATAAAGAAAGAACTTTAATGGGAGGTAAAAATTTTCGCCTTCTCCGCGGATTGAACCACCGCCACTGTTGCAAATGAGGACAATATACCCCGTGCTTACGACTGCTATCTCCACCCAACTGTTCTTTGAATCCAACTTTTTTGGTTGGAGGATGGCTCAGTCGTAAACAGCCGGTATATTGTCCTCATTTCGCACACATGGCGGTGGTTTCCCAATCCCGGGGAGAAGGCCCAGTAAATTCCCTTCCTTCCACATTAAATGGTTCTTCTTTATTTATATATATAATTTATATATATATATATATATAATATATATATATATAATATATAAATATATATAATATATATATATATATATATATATATATTTATATATATATATAATATATTATATTATATATAATATATTATATAATATAATATATAAATAATAATATATATATATATATATATATATAGTATATATATATTATTAATATATATATATATATATATATATATATATATTATATTATAATATATATATAGTATATATATTATAATATATATATATATATATATATATATATATATAATATATATATATATATGTATACATATATAATATAACTATATATATATATATATATATATATAATAATATATATAATATATATATTATAATATATATATATATATATATATATTATATATATATATATATATATATATATATATATATATCTTGCCCAGAGTGCGGATGCGGCACCTAACTCATTTGCCACCACCACCAAAACTCATTCCTCAGCACTCCACCCATTTGAAAAAGCGTTATATATAATTATATTTATATATATATAATATACTTATTATATATATATATAATATAGTATTAATATATATATATATATATATATACTACTATATATATATATAACTAAATATACCTAATATATATATATATATAACCTCTATATATATACATATATAAGAGAGTCGGCTTGTCAACGGCTGATGGCCC
>JABUQX010121093.1:15000-19846 GCA_015478945.1 Trachelipus rathkii
TAAACGCTTTTGTAACACAACTTTCCAAATCCATCAGTCTTCATCTCGCCTCTATTCTTTATCATTTCACCATTATTTTCATCTATACCTGCAGATTTACCATTCTTCAACTTTTCACTCTACCCATTTACCTCCTCCTTCAACTAGATGGACCTCATCCCCAAAACCTACTCCTTTCTTGCATCTTCAACCCACACCACATTACTACACCTTTTTCCATTACTGCCAATTGTTATTACAGATTTTCGAAACGTTCCTTTCCACACTCTCCTCGACACCACTTCGCTGCTGTTACAAAGCCGCCATCACCTATTCCATCGTATTCTAAGCAGATTCCCCTCTATTCTTCATTTTTAATCCCTCTTTGCACTTCTCTCAGAAGAGCTCCTTTCCTTTGTAATCTCCATTCATCCTCCCTTCCAATACTGTTCACTTACATCTTGTTTTTCTCTTTACTTATTGACTTATAGTAATTTCTTTTTTCCTCCTTATTATAATTCCAAACTTTTCTTTTGAACCGTATCATCAATTGCTACTAGTACATTCAACCCGCTTCTTTTTTACTTTTTACCGCTTGGCATCACCTCTTCGTTCACACCACTCACTTATTAACATACTTACTTTCCACTTTAGCACTTCACAATACTTCTGTTGCCACTGCTAACAACCTGACTTCTTTCCTTGCTCCCAAATTTGTTTTTCAGTTTTCAACGTTGTTCACATTCAATTTATTTACTTGCAATGTTTTTTGAATATTTATTACCTTGTTTCACTTAACTTCTCACTCTTACATTCTCCCACTTCCTTTCTATCACCTTCACTCTCATCCAAGTCCCATAATTACATTTACATTCAAAACCCAACATTAATGATTCGATAATCCTATTCCCTAAACCTCTCACTGATTTAACATCCAGCAAATACTTCAAACATCTCCTCTTCACCAACACAAAATTAATCAGACTTTTCACTTCGATACCATCTCTACCTACACCGATTCTAGTATACTTATGAACACTCTTGTGTTTAAAGAAAATATTACTTACACACAGGGCTGCTGAGCCGGATAATTTTTTCCAGCTCCGACTCCGGCTCCGTCTCCATCATCTTAAAATTACCCGGCTCCGGCCCCGGCTTCGGCTCCAGCTCCAACCTCCGCTTTATATTTCCTTCTCCGTTTACAAATATGAATCATTAACTCTCTGTTACAAAATTTTATCGGGTATAATGAAAGTTGAATGTTTCATTAATAACATCTTTATTAAACCTATAGAAATTAAAAACAAAGAAAATATTTATAGTAAATAAGATTTTTAAGAAATACCAAAAAAAAAAAAAGATAATTCACTTTCTTCCTAAGTTTTAATACAATTCCTTTTAGAACGATGAACTGCCTGTCACCATTACGATATATACATTTTATTAAAAAGGGTTATTTTTTTTTTTTTTTAAATGAATCAGTTCTTATTTTTTTTAGATCTTTCAGTCTAAAACACTTCTTGTTTGAACTATTGAGCCTGCCTGAACATATTAATTGGTAATTTATTAAAAAAACATTTCTTTAAATTTAAAAAAAATATATTATTAATTCACTTTCTTCCTAAAGTTTAAAATAATTTCTTTTTGAACTGTCTGAGCATATGTAATATACCATTCATAAAACCACATTGTTTCTTAAAAATAAAACTTCTTCAATTAAAATCCTCCATTTTCAGATGTCCCTTAGATTCCGATTTTATTATTTTTTAAAGCAGAAATAAGCTCTCAATATTTACTTGACAAGAAGGGAAAGCTGTAATTGTGTGTGTAAGCCGCATCTTGTAAAATTTTAGGATAGGTAGCGATTGCCTCTTAACTATTAACTGTGATTTCCGGTTAGATTTTTATTATTTCATCTAATGCCTTATGGAGTTCTACTTTGTATTTTTCTAATAGGTTTTTTTTGGGTAAGGGTCTTTTACTGATAGATTCTCTTTTTTCAATTACTCTTTCTGATACTTAGTTGTTCTTAACATTTGTCAAAATTTTTACTTCTTCAATTTTGACAGAGCCACAAGGGAGGATTTCGCTGAAACTGCTGGACTATCATGACTCCGAACCTAAATTCTATTCCGATAGTGTTATTCATTTTAAGTCCCAGTTCACAAAGAACATTCTTAGCTTTTAATATCTAGATGTCAGTTTGAAGGAAGATTCTGAACTTTTTTGGGTGGGGGGGGATCAACAAGTATATCCGACAAAATATTTGGTTTCTTAGTGAGCCATTCGTTCCCTTCCATTGAATTTTTTATGTAATTTGATAAAATCCCTTCTCTATAAAAATTTTCTGCAGTCAAGTTTCTGATTGAGATATTTGAACATAACATGTTTTTCTCACTCATTCTTTATCAATATTACTTTTCAAAAATTTATGTGGATAAAGACTTTAAAGTATTACTTTTAAGAGAAAATTACTTTACACCACTTATAATAAAATAATTGTAATATATAATTATATAATTATATATATTACTATATATATTATAAACATATATATATATGTATAATATATTATATATATATATATAATATATATATATATATATATATTATATATATATATAATCATCCACCATTCTCCCCAAAACTGGGCCCGGGTAAGGTGTCGTGGACATGCACGGGAACCAAAGAAAAGTAGATAGAAGAATAGAACAAGTCGCAAAAGAAAGCAGCATTACCGACCCGTTACTACTATTAGTGAGAACTCGTCGACAGCCAGAAAATCCACCCAAGAGCTTTCATGGGACCGCGACGTACTCTTCAATATGCATCTCGACAACTGTCGTGGTTCATCCCTTGTCAAGTGTCTACAACCATAAACCCCTCACACGACGCCTGCCTTACCTCCTATTACTGCACCCTTTATCTCTCTCTGACAAATCAATTCTCGCCTTCCAGAGCATCCTTTACTGACTGGCATCACTTTCTTCGGTCTTCCAGCGGTTCGATTCCCAGGCCACTCACACGGTACATCCGCTTAAACAATCGGAAATATCATCCGTCATGTACCACAATGACCAAAGCCAAATCTCAAAGTACTTGTCATTGTATTTTCTTCTCATTTACGCCTTTCTCTCCACACCACACACACTCTCTAATACGTTCATTCCTTCATTTTATCAATTCTTCACACACCTAAAATGACCCTAAGATTGTCCATTTGAAACATTGCTACTTTAGATCTAAACCTTCTTATTCCAGACCATGTCTCACTACTATACACTTAACACAGGTAATAACATCACCTCATGAAGACCCTAGGGACTCAAGACTTAAGATCCTTTACACCACCACAAATTGCACAGCACCTTCGCCACTCACAATTTTCTACAAACATCTGCCATGATTCATCCCTTTTCTTCCCAGCATATATTACCTAAATTACTCAGACACTTGTTCCAGTGCCTGCTCACCATCTAAAATAAACTTCACACCAGAGGGACTGTTCCTCCAACTCACACCCAATAACCTTCTATTTAATTCTAGTTATTTCAAAAAACCCCTCCCTTTTACACACGCCTGCCAAAAATCTCGTCTACCATTCCTCTCAAAACTCTCTTCAGATTCACCGCCACAAAACCAAATCATCCGCAGCTATAATAGGTAGGGTACCTCCACTCTCGTTCCATTTATCCATCCATTCTAACGCCATCTCCCTCGCCACCCCACCCTAATTCTTTCATAGCCCCATCCAATACAAAGTTGAATAACCAAGTAACAGGGAGATATAGCACATCCTGCCGTTACTCCGTATTATTTAAACCAGCACTTAGGACATCATTTATTTAGGACACCGCTTCACATGTCATATTACTTCTTAATTTCCCATTCAGAAGCCCTTACCATTAAACACATATATCACTAAAAAACACCTGCCATAGAGGCATCCTTATTAATCCTATCATACGCCTTGTTGCAATCCATAAAACGGTATATGATGTCGAAATTTATTCTTCTACTCCCTCTTTCCCAATCAATTGTTTCAATGTAAAGACACATCCGCTACCACTCCTAAACGCACCTTGTCTTCACCAATCAGTGTTCTTTAGTCACTCGAGGCACTCTTTCTACCAAAAATACCACCTATAATCTTCCCTACCAACACCAATAAATTAATTCCCATTAAAACTTCCTACAGTTACCCCTTATCTCCGTACATTATAAAAGGGTACTAATACGTTCTCTCCTCAATCCCTCGAAGCTATCAGCATCCATAAACGCTTTGTACTCAAATCCTACCGTCCGGATGATCTCGCTCTATTCTTTATCAGTTTTCACATAATTCATCTATACCTGCATTTACCTCTTCAATTTTTTACTATACCCATTAACTCCCCATATGATCATTTCCCCAAATACTTACTCCTTTTTGCAATCTAACCCACACACATCTTCACTATCACTCTTCATACTGCCAATATACAGATTGGCGAAACGTTTCTCCTTCCACGCCTCTTACACCGCTGTACGAAAGGCATCACCATCATTAACATATGCCCTTATTCTCATTCTTAACCCTTTTGCACTTCCTTCCAGAGAGTTCCTATTCTGTACTCTCCTTCCAAACGTGTCACTACTGTTATTTTCTCTATAGACTTATAGTTTTCTTTTTTCTCCTTAATATTTCCAAACATTCAAAATTCATCATTGGCTCTAGTACACATTCAACCACGGCTGTCTTTTCCTTTTAACCGCTTGCATCACCTCTTCGTTTCACCACTCACTGTTAACATGCTTACTTCCTACTTTAGCACGTACCACATACTTCCTTTTGCACTGGCTAACAACTGTCTTTCATCTCCTTTGT
>JABUQX010121094.1:0-17751 GCA_015478945.1 Trachelipus rathkii
GTTGTAGAAGATTACATAAGGGCGGTAACTATAAATACATTAACAACAATTTTGTTTTGGTAGTTGTACGTAATCACATATATTAGTATATGATATTTAGTTATATTATAAAAAAAAACGAGAAAGATTATTAATATATATTAATATATAATATATTAGTAGGTGATATATATATATATATAAATATATATGATACTATATTATATTATATGATATATATTATATATATATCATGTATCTATATATGTAATATAATATATATATATATGATATATATATATTATAATATAATTAATATATTATATATATTATATACATTATATATTATTAATTTATAGTATAGTGAGTATATAATATTAGTAGTATAATATAAGTATATATATAATATATATTATATGATATATAGTATAATATATTATAGTATATAATATATATAATATTACAAAATTGTTAATTATAGTAATGATAAGCCTACATAAAAATTAGCTACTAAACTAGTATATATACTACAAGATAACATTTACATATATTCAAAAGTATACATATACATATATTATAGAATGATCAAGTAAAATTATATAACTCATATAACATATAATATAGTCGTTACGCTATAGTTCTATATATAATATGTCTTCTTATATAGTGTGCAGAATATGTGGTAACATACTATTACAATATACTAGTAGTGATATATATATAGGACTATATATACATATCGATATACATATAATTTGTTTTATATTACAGTATTGTGTATTACTTACAGTCTTTATACTTTGACCAGAAAATGATACTATTATTATATTATCTGTTTATATATCCAACAGTTACATGTTCAATATATAATATATACGGGATATATATATTTATATATTGATTATAATCATCTTAGTATTCTATCTATCTGCTCCTATTATTATACCTACTCATATATATTATTTACCTATATATATACTCACATTATATATTAATAATAATATCACTATAATAATATATATATCAGATAATATATTTACCGTATCAGTATAAATAATATACCGATTACATAATATATAGAGGTGACTATGTTATATAGAAAAGTGATACCTTCTCTGGATGATCAATGTCTCGATTTTGTGTGTTTATTAATTGCGCATTGTGCATAGTTAGTTATATTTAATTTTCAATTTTAGACAGATGGTATGTTGTCATTACTTTGTCGGTAACTGTGTGTCGCTGAATATATATGACTCTTTCTGAGTTGATGCAATATGATATGCGCATAAGTTGGCAAGAGTGTAGAAAAAGGGTCAATATGCTTGACATTATTTTTTGCAACATGTTACATTATATTTAGTGTACACATTATGGTATAGTTATACCCATGACGTCAGTGTTTTCAGTAATCAGTTTTTCAAATCTTTTATGGAATATATTTCGTTATTGACGTTGTAAAGACACGAAAATTCAAGTTATTTTAACGTAATTTTAAACCTCATGTTTTGTATTCAAAAGTTTTTAGAAACTTTCATTTACCTTCTGATTTCTTTTCTTACCTGTTTATTCTCACTTATAATATTACCCTTTTAAAAACACTTTCTGAGAGAGAGAGAGAGAGAGAGGAAAGAAAGAGAGAGAGAGAGAGAGAGAGAGAGAGAGAGAGAGAGAAGAGAGAGAGAAGAGAGAGAGAGAGAGAGAGAGATTCGAAGTGAGTAGAGCTAGATCCAGATGAGATACGATAGATAGAATAGATAAGATAGCTGATAGATTTAGATAGTAGTAGATAGATTACGCATGGACTAGATAGAATAATCAGATGAGAGCACGTATGTATAGATAAGATATATAGATAGATACGATAGATAGATAGATAGATACGATAGATACGATAGATAGATAGATTAGATAGATAGATAGATCAGAATTAAAAAAAGAGGAGTAGAGAGAGAGAGAGGAGAGATGAGAGAGAGAGAGATGGTTGTAGAAGTTGTGTGGGGTTTATGGTAAAAGTATTGTGCGGTAGAGTGATGTAGGGGTAGGCACGTGAATCTGAATGAGGATACGGGAGGTTCAGAGTAGATAAGTGCTCTGAGTGGGGTGGGCTTAGGTTAGATAGATTGAGGATAGAGTGATGAGTAGCTAGGATAGATAGATGAGCTTAGCTTATTTGGGTGTGAAATGTTAGACGTGGTAGGTGAGATGGATTAGGTGGGAGTAGTTGTAGAAGAGTTTTGTTTATGTGGATAGTGAGGTGTATGAGGATGTAGATCGAGATAGTATGGTTTTGTTTGGGTGATGTGATTTGGAGGGCTAGATAGAGATTAAAGGATATGATTAGACTACCGATGTAACTTTAGAGACGGATGGGATATGACATAGATAGATATCGATAAGATACTTAGAGCAATCAGATAGTAGCATTAGATTGATAGATAGATAGATAGATGGAAATAATAGCTTTGACATTTTCTTTTAATAAATAGAGTATGATGAACATTGCAGAGCAACGAGAAGAAGAAGAGAGAGAGAGAGATAGAGAGAGAGAGAGTAGAGAGAGAGCATGAGATGAGAAATATTCATTTGTTCAATTTAAATTAATTTATAAAAATTGGTAAATTTTGAAGTTTAATATCTCTGGGCGTAGAGTTTTGATGATTTGTTTAGGTAAGTGAAAAAGTTAGTTAGTCTATTCAGAGGCAAAGAAATAGAGCAATATTAGTTCGATGTCTTCTCATCACTTAAAAGAGAATTATGGTAACAATTTTTCAGCTGAATCAGGTGTTTAATTTTTTCTTCGAAATTGTCTAAATTTTTTTTAGAAGTTTTCAAACAACTTAATTTAAATCTAAGAATTTAATGTATTTCAATTTATATTCTTATTTTAATGGAGAAAAATTAGTCAGTTTGATACTTGAAAAGCTTCTATCAGAAACAGTAACAAGGGATCACTTCGAACCACAGATAGTACACGAACCCTGTGGTAACTAAAGCAGTGGTCTTATTTAATACAGTGGTATTCTGTAAAACTTTTTAATCTGTTTTCAAGTTGTTTTGTGATTTCGCTCAGCCTAAATCAAGTCTAGCATAGCAGATTTCTTCTGTTGCGCAGGTAAAAGTTTTTAGGAATATCTTCATTTTATCCAATCGTGTTCTTACGTTGTTTTGGAAGATTATTCATAGTATTTATGTTATTTATTCTGTATACAGCATGATAAACAGATGATAGCTGAGAGTTCCACAGAACAGATGGGGCTGGAAAGAAAGAGAAACTATAACGAGGAGGTTTGGAGTTTCCAATTTTAAATATACCTTAAAATATGTTTAGAACCTACTGAATTTTATTATAACACATGTCTTATATTATTCTTATAGTCATCAACTAGTAGTGTCAATATCACGTTTTCAATAGCTTCTGAGTTGTCAGGAGGTTGCTTAAGTATAGAAACACCACTCCTTTGGACAATTATGATATTTATAGTAATACATAACTATATTATTGCCTCATATCATTTATGTTAATACAATTAAAGTAACTAACACTCACTATTCTAAATATATGCTTCTTCACTAGTTTGATATATAGCTCATATTCCAATTATAAAGTAACTCAAATCGCCAATATATTATACTATCTGGTTCGTGTTATTATTTTAGTAGCTAACTAATACTCATATTATTTGAAGTAGTAGTAGTTCACGATGATTAGGTATAGTATTTTCCTATATCAAGATATATACTATTATAAGTATATATATATTTTTATATGTTCTTTAACTTATAAATGAATAAGGATTAAGTGTATGATAAGATAGTATAGCTTATAGTATAAGTAATAACGTAATAATATGTAGTTCTTGTAGGTGGTTGGCAGTCTGTTTGTAAATGTAAGTAAATATCTATACTGAAGAGTGGTCATGATAATATAGAGAGAGAAGACGAGAGAGAGAGAGAGAGAGGAGAGATGATGATTTAGATGCAGAAGAGAACGATGATGGAATGAGTAGCGCGGAGAGAGAGGATGGAGAGCGAGAGAGGAGAGAGAGAGAGAGAGAGATGAGTAAGTGTTTTAGACTTTAGTGAAAGCTTAATGTGTTTGCATCACTATTTGATGTTTTCACGACTGTTAAGAGTCTACGAGATGCTAAAAGAAGAGAGAGAGAAGGCTACAGTAAGATCTTGCTATGGAAGAAGACTTCAATTGATGTCTCGTACTAAATCATGAGAGAGTAGTGAGATGTAGCTCTTCCTGGGGAGACTGAATGTGAGTAGAGAGTGTAGAAAGGAGTACGTAGAGGAGAGGTGTCTATCGCTATATCGAGAGTAGAGGAGAGCCGGAGAGAGTCCAAGTTTATTGGACTCAGGATAGTATATGTTTGTCGTCTAGCAAAATTTCTTGATCAATTCCTGCAGCTATAAGTGGTTAAACATGGCTATCAAATAACTTTCAAGAGAATAGTGCTGTAACAGATGCGTTATATTACAAGGGGGTGAGATATATAACTTCTCAGTAGCATAATGCTAATAGAATGATATCTAATGGGAAGTGGTAGTACAGTAAATACATACATAAGGAAGTATGGGATAAATACGTAATAGGTAATGGTGTGGGAGTACAGGTACGATACCTGTGCAGCTTGTGGTACTCAAAATCAATCAGAGTATAATCTTGACTAAATAAATGAATTACGATTAATTCTTCATGTAAAAGTTTAGAGAATACCTATTCACATTAACGTACTAAATAACTAAAAATAACAGTCACTAGTGGATAGATAATTACATTATAGGCTGCCGTAGCATATTCAACTTTCCTATATCTTGCGTTGATGCGACAGTGGACACACATATTACGATAGTACACCTTATCTGATTCAGTCCGAGTGTTTTTCCACTGAGTGTAACATTGTAATCGACACACCGTGTAGTGAAAAGAAATAGCTCAGTGGTCGCAGCATTTACCATGACTATTAACTACATTTCTGGATATCTCTAGAGTTTACGTTAAACCACATGTAAAAGAAAAAGAGAAGACATATGCTATTGTACTAGCGACATTAGAAAGTGCTATCTGGTGGAGGAATATAGTATATCATTACTACTTCTTCGTTTGGAGTTGAGCATAGAACTTTATTTTCACTGGAATAATTTAAACTCTCTACTGATAGAAATAAGAAACTAATTATCACAGATGTAGCAGAATTACATTGGGGTTTATTCTTTTAAAGTTAATCCTCATAATGTAAAAATGACTGAATACGAGTATTCTTGAGTATTCTCAAAATAGAAAAAAATAAGTATATATCCTACTAATGTAAAAACAAGTGATGTTAAGAATAGTGTATGCACCGTATAAAATAGAAATTACAAATACTAGACTAAAAATAACTAATCAATAATAATAATAGTGATAATGATATAATGCATTAAAATAAAGAATAAATGGTATAATATAAGTAATAATAATAATAATAATATATATGGATCTTACCTACAATATATATAAAGTGAGCTCTTAATTCAATTGGTAAAGACTAATGTGCCATGTCGTATGAATAGACAAGTCACCTTCATCATCGATATACATTATAATAATAATTGAATAATAATTATATCACCTTGGCAGGCAATAAAAAATAATTTATTATATTATGATGGTACTCAGAGATTAAGTTTAACTAAGTTCAATCTAATCAGAGATAATCAACTTATTATAACTATATAATTATATTAATAGAATAATAAATAATAGTATATTTTTCATAATATATAAATATCAAGAATTAATTCATCATTTATAGATAACTAATAAGTTTAATACACATTATATATATATAGATGTATCAATTTCATGATTAGAGGAAAATAATAGTAGAGGAATTATGTAAAATTGGGAATTCCAGTATTTTTCATCTTTTCTTTAGCTTCCTTTGAGTGGCAGAATGAGTAATTTAATAGAGAAGGAAAAATATATATAGTAAAGAATAATATAATAATTAATATAATTTAGATAAATAGTAAAGATAAATATACGACATAATATATATAATACAGATGCGTTAAAGTGCGGTATTCAAGGGTGTGAATGACATTGATACTATTCACATCACATTATAATCCATTATAATTCAATTAGATAAATTATAATATATATTAAATAATAATAATATCGACTAGTAATAAACCAATAATATTTATCAGCATTCACAGAATAATGTGAATAATACTAGTGAATGGCGGGATTTTAGAGAGTTCAATAAGTGAAATATCTAATTAATATACTAGAACAATTATGATACATAATAATAATCTTTATATAACTAGATTATAATCTTCTAATTTCCGTCGAAAAATAAGATTATAGGAAAAATAATTTAATTATATAATTCAAACTTACACTACAATATTATTAAAGTATAGTAAATTAATAGATTCAGATAATATATACACTCTTACATTCAAAAATTTAATTATCCATCTTATAATACATGGGACTATGGAATAATAATCTTATTAAATATTACTATAGTGAGTATATATTGAGAGATATCAATACTTCCTATTGTCGATGGATACGACACACGAACTGATTTGTATAGAGGGTAGGTAGACGCTTTGAACTCTGAATTAAGTTTGGTTAGAGTGAATGAGTTAGATTGGTCAAATTTAATATATATTAATATATTACTCATCATATCACAATCTGAACTAATAATATATAATGAATAGATGATGAGCAATATACCAATAATAAGTAAAAAGTAATTTAATTATTTTTTAATATTAAATACTAAAAATAATAATAAGTCGCGTTAATAATATAATATAATGAGAATAATTGTATATAATATAGTTTATAAATGAAGATAGCTCTCATACAATAATGCATATGCACTTTTCAATATATGTAAATCGAATGTGAAATAAGTGTATATATAATTACTTACTATGAATAGGTGCTTTCATGAACTAGCATAGTCCTCTCAGATAATGTCATGTTAAGTAAAGCTGGTTCCTGCACTAGTGTTATCGAACGATCTATATCAGGTAGTGAGGGAGAGACATCTAGGTTGGATGTTGCAAGTACGTGTGGATCCTGGCACAGTTATTAAGTAGAGACCTTTGGAGGTATTTCTAAAGTTCTAGTATCAAAGCTGACTGTTTTTCGACATACTCTGTATAGGCGCTCGATGTTGTTATCGTAGTTTTAGTTTTGGTATTTAGGTAGCGTAGTGCATAGAGTTTTAATTAAGCTGTTTGAGTTTTTGTGTTGCAGATCAGCGACTGAACATTAGTTATGAGCCCATTTTGATTACTAAGCACATACCCTTTGTCGAAATGGCTTGAAAATTGATTATTCGATGAATGTGTGAATTGAAAAAAGTGATATATGACAGTGTTGTTTACAGAATAAGAAGTCTATCTATGCACAGTCTCTCTCTCCACACAGTAAAATTAATTTTTTGTCATTTTTTGTCATGTATGAAAAATTGCGATATTTTTTCTGTTAATCCAACCATATGAAAATTTCCGGGTATGTAAGGTTGGATGACTTTTACCATTTATATTAACCGGAAGAGCAATGTAATTACCGTCATTTTTCATTTTTACCAAAAAGATTTATCTTTTCATCAGGTATTAGCTGCAGCTTCCTTATGGAAGAAGATATTAAAAGTTCGTTCTATAACTTTTTTACCTAACCAGTCTTTGTAAATCATGTAGGATCCACATTGAGATAAGTAAATGTATGCGAGTAGAAAAATGAAAATCAGGGAAAAGGAGAAAATTTTTTAGATTTATTTTATTTTTCAAATAGAGATACAATAAATGAAGCCAAAAGTTTCCATTATTTGCTGAGGTATGACATATCCTTTTTTCGGAATAGATGCAACACAGTATGGTAATTTTTCCAAGCAGCTATTGCTAACTATTGAAAAATAATACTAACATATCGCATGAAGTCAATCTAATGCATCAAAAAATTTCAATCTTATTTTTAATTAAATATATTTGTCATAAATATTCGATTTTAAAGGATAGATTGTTACTCTTGTTTTTTAAAATTATTGAGAAGATTATTAAAGAAGGGTCAAAAATGGACGTTAGTTCTTTTACTTATCATTTTTCTGCTTCGTGATAGTTATTCATATATATATATATAAAAAAAAAATAATTTATTTAGAATAGAAATGTTCATGCATGTCCTTTTTGTAATTGGAAATTTCACATAGACTCGGATAATGCCGGATATTTGATTGTTTTTTCAAATTGAGATTCAGTGGTGTGTGTTACCAGACCATCTAGAAAACATCTCTGTCGGGTTTCCAGATCGTGAACAGACCGAAAAAAAAATGCGCCTCATTGATCTGGACAGTATCGTCATCTGAGGTTCATATTCAAGAAATAACAAAACACGATATATCTCCACATGAAGCACGGTATCTCCGTTAAATCAGACTACGTTTCAGGCCATATGCTACCTTCGTGCCTCGAAAGGGTTAAAAATCAAATGACTCCAGAGGTGAAAACCATATTTTTATGGGCCTTGACAACCATGGCCTGGAAAAGGAGAGAATTATATGATCACGATAGTAACATCGCCACCGTCTTCGAGCCTGTGAATTGATTCGGCGAGGTTACAAACATCTAGAAATTCTCTGTCGGTTTCCCAGAGTGAATGGACGGAAAAATGCCGCTATCATTGGTCGTGGGCTCATCTGAGGTTTCTATATTCAAGAATCAGAAACGATATCTCCACATGAAGCATGGTATCTCCATAAAATCAGACTACGTTTCAGGCCGTATGCTACCCTCGTGCCTCGTAAGGGTTCAAAACCTAATGACCCCAGAGGTGAAGACCATATTTTTATGGTCATTGACCACAATGGCATGGAAAAGGAGAGAATTACGGGATCAATCGAAGCATAGCTAGAGGCGGAGTACTTACTGTCACCCCTCATAGCCAGTATCTCAACAAGGAAACCTTGAACTTAAACTCTCCTTTGTTGTTGGATGGCTTACATCCCAATCGTTTGTTCTTGGAATCACTATTGAATGAATGTGGGCATATATTTAAAATTACCCAAATATCTGTGCGAACTGTCCCTTCAAACTTACCTACAGTTCGTTCTCAGGTCAATAAAAAGAGACGACCAAGATCCTCAAGAAACATTCGTCCTTATCCAACTGAGAGAGTGACCCATAATCGTGTGTTACCTGCGTCGTCTTCTAAAAATTATACCTATCCCTATCCTGCAGAAATTGTTCCCCAAGCTCAACCTCTGGAACAACCAGTCCCATCTACGTCGTCTTTCTCACTCGAGAATTTTGGAGGTCAGAGAGCTTATCTTTCAAGGAATAACCCATCATATAGTAGTCACAATGTTCAGCCTTCTTGGTCAGACTATCCACAGTATTCATCAACACTGGACCTTCCTAATAACCACCAACAAACCATCTGTAGTAAACCCTTTCAAACGTCTCTTCAGCGTAAACTTGAGTCTGTTATTGGATCCCCATTGTTAGGGTTGCCATCGCGTACCAGGCTACCGTTCATTGATGGATATAAGGTTAAATGGTTGATGACATAAACGAAACAACAACGGCAAGGATGACCTTTTTTCCGGCATTGTTACAAAGAATTTAACGAAAAGGAAAAGAAAAAAGGAAGCTGCTAGCAAGCCTGTCATCCATGAATAAGGGCCTAAGGTCTTAAAAAATATGTTAAAAGTAATTATTGTAAATTATTTTTGAAATTATTTATAGGTTTATATGGATCCTGAGTATCCTTCCTTGAGCGCTGTTTTCTATGCTCTTTGCTCACTTCACTCCTGTCTTCTTCGAGCGACGTGGGAAAATATTGAGCGGGTGGTTAGATTAGTGGGGAGGATATAAGGGAGATATTGATCAATAATCCATGGGTGTCAATTGGCAATTCGCTATTTTTGATTCTGGTAATGTTTATCTTGAAAATATTTTTTATATACAGTCTGGACATTTTGACCATTTTTGATTCGTAAAAAATTAGTAATATATTATTATTTTATGGATGTAGTTATGATAAACCTTGGCAAATGATTCAGATTACTATAATTATATATTTTACTTTTCTAGACCCACTTCACGATGTCTTAAGTTTGATAAAAGTATTTAAAACTAATAAAACACACATAGCGAAAATAACGTAAATCTTGATTGTTAAAAAAAAATAGTTGTGCTCAATCATAACCAAAAGATGTTGATAAGCCTTTCTAGCTGTCGCAGAGGTCAGTCAGTGCTACAACCTTATTTAAGTTTTGTTAATTAATGGACTGAAAAATTTTGTATTAATGTAAAGATACTTTGCTTGTACACTTTGTTTTTACAGTTTGCTTGTCTTGTTGCTGGAAGGCCATTGACATCCTTTTAGTTCCCCCATTTTTTGAAGAAAACCCCTCTGGAAATTTACCAGGGTAGGTTTCTTATCATACATAAATCTATATTGTTGTACTTTAATTGTCAGATATATAGATAGGATAGTAATGAGTCCGCAAATACCAATGTATTGTTATTTTTAACAGGGCTTCGAAGCTGGGATTCATTCCAGAATCCTTCTTTTTGTGATTGTTTCGAAGTCTGGATTCATTCCTGAATCCTTCTTCGTGTTGAAGTTTTCAAAGCTTCTTCTTCGTCATTTGCTAAGTGTGATTCATTCCCGAATCATACTTATTCTTTGGACCCATTTTTCCTGTCAATCTCAGTTAAGTCATCGTATGTTGTCTTTGTTGAGTCTGAATTTCCAATTCCTCCTTTACCTTCATATGCATGAATAAGATTTGGAAGCGTTTGGTTTCCACTCTCAAGTCTGATTCCAGAGCTGTCTGAGCTCTTTTACATATTTGATACAATGGACCCTTTGTATAAATTCCCAATGTATATTAACTAATTATAGTCTATAGTATATTTAAATTCATATTCTTTTATTTACCATAGTGTTGGGGTTGGATTTGTACTATATATCAATACTTTATAAACATCAAGGCCTTATACTATACTACTATATATATACATCGTTATTCACTAATAATAGCTTAACTAATTATAATATAAATTTATATAATAAATATATATAGGTTAGTGGGATATTTATTTACTTATAACTTACTAAAATTATAGTATTCTTCTATTTAAAACGTATTGTTATTTATTGTACAATAGTATAGTATATTAAGACATAGTAATAACTGCTACAATATTAGGTGAATTAAGAGATGTATATATGTCAATCATATGAATACTGCAGATACATATAACTATAATAAGTAATAGTATATAATAGGGTACTGTAAAATATTATAAATATTCTATTCTAATATGATCTGAATATAATATTTATATATATATTTATATATATTATATCAAGTTTATTATATTATGTATTATGTAATATAATACTATAATAGTTTAATATATAAGATAATATCTACTCTCTATATCTTAATACTATTACTTTATATATAATATAGATAATATATACTATATTATATAATAAGTAAACTCCAGGAAGGGTGGCTTTTCCGTTCCTCTCATCTTCTTCTCTCATGCTCGGAATGAATTGTAAACTCTGCTAGAGCACTTCCTAAAACATTTCCTGGCTGCAAGTTGTGTTCCGAGACGCCAGCCTCCTCGAGAGTTATACACTCCAGTAGGGTTTTCGTCCTTTCAGTAGAACTATATAGCATCTTCTCCCATTAGGCCTCAAAACTCGCCTTCATAGAGCTCTCCAGAGGATCTTGCTTTAGGCGCATAAGATTCAAACGCTGGTCCAAGAGTAATCAAAGCAAAAGGAAAAGGACCGGGTTGCTAGGCCTGTCGCCCTAGAATCATGTGAAAGAAAATCTTCATTATCCTGACACGCGGAGACGTATCCTGATCTTTCACAATTAGCAAGGACTTGGTTACACACTAGATATTTTGATGCCTCAACTTTGACGCCTCAACTTTGATGTTCAAAGCTGAGGCATCCAAGTTGAGGCATCAAATATCGTGTGTGTGTGTGGTGTGTTGTGTGTGTTGTGTGTGTGTGTTGTGTGTGTGGTGTGTGTGCAGGGTCTATCCTATGTACATGTTTACACATATATATTATTATATATTATTATATATATATATATATCTATATCTAATATTATATATATAATAGTATATATATATAATATATATAAATAGTATATAACTTTGGATGCTATTTTCATGTTGGACATATCGTTATCTATATTTGCCCTAACTCTGTGATTGGCTGAACTATCCTATACCTTTCCGTGATTGGTTGAAATATTCCTTATCTCTTAGACTTGTGTTTGTTCCAATATTACATTATTCTTTCTCTCGAAACTTATTTTATCGTCATAGTCGTTTTAGGTTTGAACGTGGTAGAAGGTTGTGCTCTGTTTTAAAAGTGTTCTTATTTCCCATGATGTATATTCCTACCGTTAGAATGGTTCGTCTTGATAAATACACCTCTATGCGTGACATTGTGCATTGGGAAATCAATATTCCGAAAAGTGATGTATCTTTCTTATATACAAGAAAGCCCGACGGTTTTACCTACTTCAGATGTAGTGACCATTATGAATATAACAGACGTGTTTTTATGAGTTCAGACGAATTACTTTGTGTATGCCAACATGTTGAAGAATGGGTGAATGAACACTTTAAGTCACACAGTGTATTAAATCGTTGGGAAATAGTTATCAGTGGAGGTGGAGTTCATGATGATAAGAAACTTACTTTAACATTCTCTAAATATCTAGATACGAATATTATGGATATTAGAATATGGCAGAGACGGAAGATACAAGGACTATTTACCCACAATTATGGTTTCTCTATATAGAGGCACAATACCCGATAAAATACACTGGGTCGAGCTCGAGAGAATATGTTAAAACAGTTAGCGTCAAAACAGAAATGTTAACCGATTATGTTACTGCCGCTCATTATATATTGTTATACGAGGCATAATATACATTTAAAATACTGTTACTATACAGATTCGAAAATATAATTACAAGTTCTTAGTTCGATAGATGTTTCACCTACTTTATTCGTCAGCGTGAAGGAATCCTTACGTGAAGTGATCCTGACAAAACATATGGTAGTGTCAGGGAGAGAACTTGCCTCGTATTACTCTGGGATGGAGTTGGGGATTGAAAAAGTATATTTCAGATCTAATAACGCAAGATCACTGGCTTTGGTGGTAGGACTTGGATCCGATTAAATCTTAATGATGTCTCGTAAGCCAGCATTCAATAAGGAACATTCAAATATATATATCTATATATATATAATATTATATATATATATTATATTATGATATATATATTATGTCTATATATATATATATAATATATATATAATATATTATATATATATCACGGGATTATTATTATTATTATTCTTATTAATTATTATGTATTATTAATTTATTATTTGTTTGTTCCAGTTTCAATAGGTATGTTTTGTTTTGTTTTGGTCATCATTTTTCTACATTGTTAATTTATGAATATAGACCTCCTTTGTATATCATATATTATCAGTTTAAGTTTGTATAATGCCTAATCCTTCTGTACAACATGTTTCAATCGCTGTCGAGTGTAAGGCGTGATTATATGGACTTTTCTGAGTTGATATGGAGGTTATGTTGTAACTCTTGTTTAACTTCTTATGATTGGTTGAAATAATATCTATAGATACGAGACTGTTTTATATCCAAAGTTTCTTCAGTACGATATTTCCAGACTGAGCTAACACCATGGCTTCTCTTCACCCAAACTTGTTAACCACATATTTACGAGGACCTTTGCTATTCCGAAGCTGTATCTTTTATATTTATGTTCGTAAAGCTAATGGATGATCGTTACATTGACTAGTACTTCCTACGGTGGTGTACATGACTACACCTTGTTTCATTTCTGTTCTGAAGATTCCCGTATTAATTGGATACTGTGGAAGAATGGGTAAAGGCTGAGGCTTGATGATATGCTGATACATCGCGTCATAGTGAAATATCCAATAGAAACGAAGGCGAGAGGGTATTAATAGATTGCATTGTATTAAATATTTTATTATGAAAGAAATGTTTAATATTGATGTACGTAAATACTGGAAACCTTACTCAGCTAAACGACATTCATACGTACAGAATAGGGCTTCTGTTTTACATTTCGCAGAGAATATTACACATTGTTTATAAATAAAAGAGAAATTATTACTGCATCTCGAATGTCGACATACTTGACTGAATTAATACTCTAGCCTATGGCTTTGTTTTTATAAAATTACAAAACTGAAGTATTGGGGATTACTTATATAGAATGTATAGGACAGTTGTTAACCGAACAACTATGTTGATACATTCTCCTTCTCTTGGCATAGAAAATGCAATCTATAGAGCCTGAATATGCAAGAATGGGTTGATGCATCTCGAGATATTTATTCCTATGTTTTTTCCAAAGGAATAGGAGCTTTGGAGACTTATAAAGAGAATGCACAGTTTCATTCACCCATGTGTTCGCGAAATGTTTAATATATATATATATATATATATTAGTATAATATATATAGTATATATATATACATATATATATATATATATATATATATATATATATATATAGTATATTAGTATAGTATATATATTATATATCTATATATTTAAAAAACTTGTGTTCTGGGTAATATTTTAAACTATCTGTTGTAAACACATTGTACTATCTCGTTAATCATTCTATATACTAGTAGATATATATTTATATATCATATATATATTATATATATATATATATATATATATATATATGATATATATAATATATATATATATATAATATATATTATTACTATATATATAAACTTGTTTATGGTGTTCTGTAATATTTTAAAAATACCTTTATGTAAAGCATATTGTCATATATATATTATATATTACATAATATAATATATTATATATATATATTATATATTATATATTATATATAGTATATATAATTATATATCTATAATATATATATATATATATAGATATATATATATTTTATATTTAAATAATGCACTTTTCAGTAAAATTATTTTTTAAAAAATCTTGTTTTAACTCACCCATACTATGTATTATTATGTTGTGTTTAAGTTTGTAAAAGAAAAAATGAGGGATATATATATTTTTATTAATAATAAGTATGGTAAAGCAGTAAAACAGTAAAACATGAGGGGGTGTGAGGGTGGGTGGGGACCCCCCTGGTGGCTATTTGCTGTAGTGTTTTACTGCTTTATTGCTCTATGGTCCCTAAAATCATGTTTTTCGTGGAAATTTGAACAACTTTTTCTAGAAACAATGTTTTTTAAAAAATGTTTTTCAAAAATAAAAATGTTTTTCATCAAAAGAAAATGTTTTTCATCAAAAAAAAATGTTTTTCAAAAAACAAAAATGTTTTTCATCAAAAGAAATGTTTTTCAAAAAAAAAAAAAAAAAAAAAAATTGTATTTAATACATGAAAAATATAAATGTTTCCTTCCAAGATGACAAATCTTAACTTTAACTTTACACTTATCTATAATTCTGAACTTTAACTTGGTAATGAAAACAGGTTTTCTATAAATAAAAATGTCTCAGTTTGAAAAAAAGTATAACGACCTCTAACTAACATATTGCCTTCTTCTTAATTATTCCCTTCTTTCTCCTTCCTCCTCCTGCTTTCTTTCTCTTCTTCTGCTTCTTCTTCTTCTTCTTATCTTCTTCTTCTTTCTTCTCTTCTTCTTCCTTTCTTCTTCTTCTTCTTCTTCTTCTCAACGAGGTTCAAACCTCTTTTGGAGGTTATGAACCACCAAATCGGAATCTACGTCTTTGAAACATATATAAACACACACATGCAATTGACTAGTATGAGCTGGAGTCAGAATTCCAGTCTGACTCCGCAATCACAAACTCCGACTCGGCTCCGGCTTCGGCTCAATTTCAAAAATAGACTCATTAGTCTATTCATTTATTTTCTTCTATTCATCACCAATTTCAATCTTCTAAGACCTTTTCTGGTTTTTTGGGGGCTGAGACCCTTCCCCCCTTCCTTGGGACGTAGGACGGGACAAACCTCGCCAGGCAAGACGGCACCTTTATTAACCATGGTAGCCAGTTTGAAGAGAATATCTTTAACCAGAAAAGCCTTTAAAAACAAAATATACAAGAGCACCGCAGCACCGGTGCAAAAGACCTTAAGGAAAGCATCGATCCACTCTGTAATGGCAGAAATCAACTCTATAACTCGAAACATAGAGGTAAGAACAACAAGTTCAACTCTCTACTCGACATAAGCAAAGTTGAATACAATGCATAGAAAAAGGGGGGTAGGGTACTACACATCATAGAAGGACATCCTAACACTTCTAATACCACTACCAATCGAACATCATCATACTCAAAACTCATAGGGAGTAGACACTAATCATCAGGTGTATTCCCTTATATGTAGGTCACGCTTGCTAGAAGTGGATAGAAAAGGGATTGGATTACTAATCGTAGAAGGATGCATCTAACACCTTCTAGATATACAACCAAGACTCAAGTAACCTTATACATAGTGGTAGGTACAATCATGGGTGTATTCTAAGGATGTAGGACATGTCGTGTAGAAGCTAAGAACCAGCTAGGCACTGACAACCCAAAATGAGTTCTACAAAAACATTGAAACATATATGTTAGACACTCATTTGGCCTAAAGGTGGTTGGAAAACAGAATTCCATTCTGGCACTGAGTACAGCTCCGGCTCCGGCATATAGTTCGCTGCAATCATATTTAACATAGACTTTATTTCAATTTATTCTCTTTCTAATAACCTTCAAATTCCAGTTTCTAAGTCTAATAGGTTTTGTGGGGGGCGGGAGGGGGACCCACACCGGCCCTTTGACGGTAAACGGTTGAAACAATGGATGCAACATGTTGCAAACATATAAAGAACGCTTGCCAAGTTTTGAAACGAGGATACGAGTTCTCTAACACCCACCGTCTTTTGCTAAGATGTTGCATAATCAGGTGTCGATTTACACCCAAATAAAATGCCCCGGCGGGGGCCTGGGACTTCTGGGCGTTCGGAAAGTACTAGGGGAATCCTCATTTTTGAGACATTTCTAAAATCTAAACTAAAACCCCTGTTGACAACGCCGTAGATAGGTTTTTGACGAGGGTACGCCTTCTAATGAAAAACGCGCATGTTGGTGCTTCTAAAAACGGAGCGGTTGAAGACGCGGCCGTCGTGAACATCTGCAATCGACTCGGCATAGCTCAAAACATACTAGACAATACCGAGCCCAGCTTCATAGCTCCAGAAACAAAATGTTGTACAGGTGATTGAAAAGGGGGGTAAGGGTGAATTGTCTAATGCTAAACATGCTAGGATGCTTTCGAACCTAGTTATAAACACGGTTCGAATCACTAATAACCTAAACATACTAAACTCTAAAACTCGGTATATTCGATACATAGGATACTCGCACTAAGAAGTGTTAGAAAAGGGGGTGGGGGTACTAACTCGAAAAAGGAAGCATCCTAGCACATTTTAATATATACACCAATCGACTCCTCGTACCTTATAACCTAGGAGTAGAATCACAATTTATTAACCGTGTTCTATGACGTAGGATATGTCAGATGCGCAGGGCTAGAAAAAGGCTAAAAGGAGGGTGGGGTAATACTCAATTTAAAGAAGCATCCTAGCATCTAAATATAATACAATAAGCGATCCCCG
>JABUQX010121095.1:0-2500 GCA_015478945.1 Trachelipus rathkii
ATAATAATAATAACAATAATAATAATAATAATAATAATAATAATAATAATAATAATAATAATAATAATAATAATAATAATAATAATAATAATAATAATAATAATAATAATAATAATAATAATAATAATAGTAATAATAATAATAATAGTAATAAGAATAATAATAGTAATAAGAATAATAATAGGAATGTAATAAGAAGAATAATTTAGGTATGAGGAATTTAGGAACAGATATCTGATATTTTAAATTACTAAAACACATTTGAGTAGAAAAAGATATCATAAATCAATTAATGATCATTGCTGCTATGACGAGGTGCTCTGCTTAGAGGGTTTCTATGTACACAACGATGAGTGGTTGGGGTCCTCTCTCTGATTCAAAAGGGGAGAAGTCAGAATCATTCAACTTTCTCAACAATCTGGAGCAACGTAGGAAACCCTCATATATACTTAGATTGTCTTAACCAATTCTGGCACACCTTTGATCTAAGATTCACTACTAGTTGGTCTATCCATAAATAATTACATCATATCATTTTTTTTTCTTATTGGTAAAATCTGAACACAGCATTATAACTTAATTTTAATGTATTTCTCTCCTAACGGCATTAACCTAACCTAAGCTTATATTTTTACTTTGAATTTTCATTCCTTAGTTATGGGAGATTCATGATATCCGGTACTCTTATAAAGTCAGCATTAGTATTTGCGGATGTGGCAGACGATATTGAAAATGACTTGGATGCTGATGCGGATATCCGGTCTACACCCACACACACACACACACACACACACAAACACACACACTTATATATATATATATATATATATATATATATATATATATATATATATATATATATATATATATATATATAGCATATATACTTTGCTATATATAACTCAACTTTCTATATATATAACCTGCTGCTCTTTATATATATATATATTATTCTATTAGTACATTGAGAAATAAATTCAAAATATGTTTTAAAAAGGTCATGTTGAAAAAATGGTCTCATTAAATTTGCGAGATTAGCTTTGAAAGTAATTTTAGAGTCTAATAAGGATCTATAATTAAGTATTCTGACGCTAATAATATTTTAATACCAAAGGGCATTGCTCTTATCATTTTTCAATATATATATATACACACAGGAACTTATATATATATATATATATATATATATATATATATATATATATATATATATATATATATATATATATATATATATATATATATATATATATATATATATATATATATATATATATATAGAGAGATATATATATAATATATATATATATATATATATATATATATATATAACTATAATATATATATATATATATATATATATATATATATAGAGAGAGAGAGAGAGAGAGAGAGAGAGAGATGCAGCCTGAACGATGAAATTACCAAATCCAACTGGAGATATGGATTATTATGGTGAGCTCAACAGTTGGTGATTTTCACTCCTCACTCATAAATATCCGTCCTTTTTTCACACATTACACCTACTTTAAAAACTTTTTAATAATAATTTCACGATGAAATGTAGCCTTTTAGAAAACAATAGGGCCGGCTTTCAAATATAGCCCTCCATGCACCCCTACCACTATCATAACTAGGAAGTTGGCGGCCCCCAGCTATGACGTTTGTTCTACCATGAAATTGCTGACTTGTTCTGATAAATGGTCTTGTATTTTTCCTTACTTTCTGCAACAGTGGCGGGCTCCGCTTTGTTAAATATCACCTCTCCTCTTCTAGATTCCACGTCACATTTTAATTTTAAACTTGTGTTTTTGCTCTCTGATAACAAACCCGTTATGTTCTTTCTTACTTTCTTACCTCTCAATTTTCAGCCTAAATCGGTTATTTCACAACGTAACGTGTGTGTTTTATTTCTCGTATCACTAGTAGGAACTCTTCATAAGTTATAATCATACGAGTATAACCATCACAAGTTATAATCATAATTTACTGTTTAATTCATCTACTCGTTATATCTGTTTCCTAACTCAATTGACTGCCATAAATTCTTAGACTGCTTGACACATATACTACTTAAACTTAGAATATGCTTAAACACATTCTTCCTTCCTTCCTTTTTACAAAAATCATCATTCTTGGGATTTATTTTAAAGTTCACCATAGTCAATTGTTTTCCTCTAATTCTTAAGAAGTAGTGTATGAGCTCGCATACCAAATCTCTATATACAATAATCTCAAGCGGATGATGCAACTTAATACATGTTTCTCTGATAGTCTTTTGGATAAACTAATCACACAAGACATTTACGTAACTTCCAATCCTTCTCTTTATATTGTTAATCTCATGTCACCTTTTTGTCCTTCCTGTCACTTTCTTTTTATGTATCCTGTTCAATTTCTTCAGGTTTTCTGCAGTAAGAGACCAAGCCTTCATAAAGGAAACATTTTTGTACTATGATGCTTCAAACTAGACAAACTTGACGTATTTATTTGATCTTCC
>JABUQX010121095.1:12500-20426 GCA_015478945.1 Trachelipus rathkii
TATGATATAAATGAAGTTTAGACCAGGGCCTTATAATGCAAGGTTTCTAAGTTTGCAGATTATACCAAAGGTGGCCACTTCAGTTAGGAATAGTGAAGGATGTATAAAGATTCAAAACTGAACTTGATAAACTTCTTGGGTGGGCAGATAAGTGGCAAAATGAATTTATATAGCAAAAGTGTAAGGGTTCTTCACCTAGGTTTCTCAAATAAAGTTTTAACTACGAATGAATGGGGATTGGGCTTGAGTCTGGTGGACAAAAAAGATTGTTAGGTGTATTATAAGCATAATTTTGAAAAGTAGCTACATCAGTGTTTGAGCAAGACTAAAGCTAATAAGATCCTGGGCATTATAAATCGCAATGTTGTTTACAGGAAGAATAATAGTAAACGTATAATAGCTATTGTTTAGGCCAATATAAGATTTGTCACAAGTTTGGGCCCCTTTATTCTAAAAAAAAGATGCACAGAAGGAGGAGAGTGCAAAACGTAAGAGCAACAGGCCATGATTTCTGGGTTTTCGAGGTAAGAGCTATGAGGAGAGGCTGAAGGAGTTAGACAAATGTTTTCTGTAGAAAGGCGATTTCTCAGAGTGGACATGATACAAGTCTGCAAAATTTTTACATCTATTGATAAATACGAGACCAATAATTCTTCATAGTAGAGCACGGACGGAGACCAGGAGGCATAACAGAAATTAAGGTAAAAACGCATACCATTTGATATACCAAAAGCATTCTCTTCATGCATAGGGTTGTTTAAATTTTTGGAATGGTTTGCAACAGGAGGTTGTTGAGTGTGAATTGTATATATTATGTACTATATACTATATATTATAATTATTATTATATACTATTATATATATATAATATAAATATAAATAAATTAAGATAAAAAAATATATATATATATATATAAGATGGACTGAAATAGGGAACCGGGACTGAAGCGATGACTGCTGGGAAAAATGCACGCGCTCGCCACTGATTCTATATGATATATATATAATATATATAGTGTTAATTATATATATAGTATATATATATCATTATGTATATATAATATATATATATATTATATAGATATAATTTTTATCGTATATATATATATATATATTATTATAGTATATATATATATATATATATATATATATATATATATATATATTATATATAATATATATATATATATTATAAATATATATATATAGTATATATATATATATATTATAATATATATATATATATATATAAATATATATATATTTATATATACTATTAATATATGTATATTATATATATTTATATATATATAGTATTATATATTAGTATAATATATATATATATATAAATATATATATATAAATATATATATATATATAATTATATACTATATATATTATTATATATTATTATATATATATATATATATAAATATATATAATATATAATATATAGTATATATATAGTATATAAATAAATATATATATATATATATATATATATCATATATATATATAAATATATATATATATATATATATTATAGTAAATATTATATATATATATATAATACATATATATATATCATATTATATTATAGTATATATTATATATATATATATATAATATTAATATATATATATATTATATATCATATATATATATATATATACTATATATATAGAAGCAGTTCAACGAAAAGATCTGGTAGAAGAGTACAGAATAATAATTTAGCATTTTTAGAGGTAAATAGAAAATGACTGAAGTTATTATAGAAGTCATCAAGCTTATGTTTTGGTCGTCTTGATTACAGACTAATGAAAGTCTAAATTTATGAAAGGTATAAGTGAAGATATATATATATTATATATATATATATATATATATTATAGATATATATATATTATATATATATATATATATGTGTGTGTGTGTGTGTGTGTGTTTTGTATATATATAATAGTGTATATAATATATAGGGCGAATATTAGATATATATATATATATAGTATCGTATATATGAGTATTATATATATAAATATTTATAATTATTTATGTATATATTTATTATATATATATATATTATATTTATATTATATTACATATTAGAGTATATAGTATAGTTATGATAATTATAGGTATATATTATATTATAATATATAATATTTAATATTTTTATATATATTATATATATATATGTATAGTTATATATAATATAGTAATATAGTTAATATATATATAGATATATATATATATATTATATTTTATATTATATATATATAGTATATATATATATATATATATATATATTATATATATTATATATATAGATAGATTATATAATATTAATATATTATATAATATTATTTATAGTATTTTATAATGATTTATATATATATATATTATATAATATATCATATATTATATATATATATATATATATATATATATGTCTATATATATATATTATAGTAGTATATAGCTTGACATAAAAATAACAATATTGAGTAATGTCACCTTGTGGGATTGGAACCTGGGCGCTAGCCAGATGACCGCTTAAGGTGGGTTTGACCAATTAGCCACGATAGACTAAAAGAAGAATGCGACAATCTTACTGTGGGTGAATATAAGTAACCACCTACGGATATGCTCGACTCTCGTTCCCACTCGGCCGTAGGATCTAGCACGGGCACCTCACAAGGTTGAAATACTCATCAAACGCGGGGGATTATTGTGATTGATAAGGTAGCTGCTATTCTTCACCTTACAGCAGTTTTAGATAAGTATTGATAAAAATAGCTCCTTATTCGATAATTCACCCTGCCTGGGATTGAAACCTGCAGCCTAGTAGATGACGTGTGTAAATGGCTTTGAAAAACACTACGTACCAAGATGGGAATAAAAGAAGAGCGAGACAAATCTGTACTGTGGTTGAATATGTGTCCTGTAGGGTGGGTATGCTGTAATTTCACCAAAGGAGATTTGCGAGTTCTTCTTTTAGACCCATCGAGCGTATGTGGTCAAGCACTTCAAGCGGTCATTCTGCTAGGCCCAGGTTTCAATCCAGTCAATCAGGGTGGATTACTCTAGGGGTTTTTATAATACTCTATTACACTGCTGTGAGGTGTAGAAGGATGAGGCAGCTTACCTTATCAATCAATATATATATATATTATTAATAATATATATATATATATAGTATATATATATTATTAGTATATATATATATATATATATTATATATATATAGTTAATATATATACTATATATATATATATATATAATATGTTATATAATATATATATATGATATAGTATATATATTATAATATATATATATATATGTTATAGTTATTAAAACTATATTATATAATATATATATATATATAATATATATATATCAAGTATATAAGTATATATATATAATATATGGTCTGGATTTCTCAGTGGGGCGTAACTGCAATCTATGTGAAATTGCAACTTTTTTAAAAATCTCAACTTACTTTCATGATCCCTCTCTGAAACACCCCACAATTTTTCTTAGTCCCTTGAGTGCACTCCTAATGTCTCGCCTGTAAACAACATAAATATATTCTTGGACTAAACATTAATAGTGAATTCTTTTAGACCTCATATCACATCGGTTCTCTAAAATGGAGCCTAAGAAGCTGAGATTGTTCAGATTTTGGCCGGAAATTTTTTTCTTCTGGCTCAGTATGCTCCAGTTATATAAGGTTTATTCCGCACCCTGTATGGAATACTGTTCCCTCATTTGGGGTGGATCCTTCCACCCTCCTTTGGGATAGAGTTGAAGCTAAGGCTAAGTAGGATTATAAAACTGTCATACTTTCTGACTTCTTGCACCCTCTTTCTCTGAGTCGTGACGTTGGCACCCAATCTCTTTTCTATAGGTATTACAACGGCAAGTTCTCGAGAGAATTGACATCTCGCATTCCTCCATCACATGACGTCGCTCTCTTAGCACAAGAGGTGCCGTTAACTCTCACACGATATTCGTGTAAATATTCGAGATTCAAGTATCACTCGTTGTGGTGCCTTCTTCTTTCAGACACTCTGTTTTGTGAGACCTCCTTCATCTTTTGTCCCAAAGCAGTTATTAATTCAATCATTCCTCTCTTTAAGGTCCCAAGTTCTTGAGCCCACCTGAGGTAATTGCGTTAGGTAACGGAATGGGTGGGTTTACTTTCCATTTGTTTTTTTTTACTTTTTTTTTTTATTTGGTTATTTTTTTTTATTTCTTTATTTTTTTTTTTTGCCTCTTCCTTTTTAAAAGGGCCCTGCCGCCGTGAGTTTTGTTATCCGTGTAATATATATATACTAATAGTATATATATATATTATATATGTATAGTATTATATATATTATATATATATATAGTATATATATTAGTATATATTATATATATAAATTATATATATAAATATTAATATATATATATATATATATATAATATATATATATATTATTTATTATATTATGATAGTATTTCAAACAAGTATAAATTAATATATATATAATATATATATATTATATTATATATATATATAGTTAATATATATATTAATACTATATATATATATATATATATATACTTATATTATATATATATATGGTGTAATATATATCTATATATAGTATAATATGTTATATATTATATAATATTTATATATTATATATATTATATTTTATATATATATATATAATATATATAGATTATTATATTATATAATATATTTAATATAATATATATATATATATAAATTATTTATTATATCGTAAACTAATATATGAGTATATATATATATAAATACTTATAGTATGATATTATATATATATATATATATGATATATATATATATATATATAGATATATAAGTATAAATTGAGGTTAAAGCTAGAGTTTTATAATATTACTATAATGGTAATGCCTTGTAAGGGCTAAAAATGACACTAAGAAATGTTTTAAGGATCCTTTTAAATTGTTTATTAAAGTGTTGTAGCTGAATTTATTTAGTAGAAAAATTTTATCACTAAAAAGACTTTTTGCTAAGATAAACCTAGTACTAATATTATTTAAAAATTTAACAGGTATCTTTAAAACCGTTCTTTAGTTAATTTTTTATACTTAAAGGCATTTACCAGTTATATATCATAATATTATATATATATATATATATCATAATATATAATATATATAGATATATATTATATATAGTATATATATAATATTATATATATATTATTTAATTTATATATTTATATATATATATATAGTATATTATTTATTATATATATATTATATATATATATATATATATATATATATATATATACTATATATTTATTATTATATATATATATATATAGTATATATATATATATATATAATAATATAACTATATATACATATATATATATATAGTTATTTATATATATTATATAATTATTCTATTGTATATTTAATAAAAAATTAATATATATATATATTATATATGATATATATATATATATATTATATTATATAGTATTATATATTATATAATATATATAATATTGTATATATATATATTAAGTGTATATAGGCTATATATATATATATATATATTATTATATTATATTATACTATATATTATAGTATATTTATATAGTATATATATATATATATATATATGTAGTTATATATGATAATAAATATAATATATATTATATATATATATATATATATATATATATATATATTATATATATATATATATTATATATATAGTATATATATATATTCTATATATTTAAATATAGTATATTTATATTAATATAGTATAATATATATAATATATATATATATATAATATATTATATATATATATATAATATTTATTATATATATATATATAATATATTATATAATATTATATATATATAGTAATTTTTTTTTTTTTTTTTGTTTTACTATATAAATAAAAATATTTTTATTAGAGTATAAAATTATTATATATATATATATAGTTATATATATAATATAAACATAATCTCGATCCAAATATTAAACTTTTCTAAAGTACCTTAAATCTTTACAGTTGCATATTTCCCATCCCTTTTAAGCTGATTAAAAATTTTTTTTTATTTTTTTTAACTCTTATAGCGAAAATGATTCCATTTATTTAGGTATCAAAGTTTCGAGTTGGATTATTTTTATATTTCATAAAAAATTATAATCATATTTAAAAATTTGTTTCCATGAATTTTTAAATATATTATTATATATTATTGTTATTAGTATATTATTACATTAGAAATATGAATTTTATGAATGATTTTCTCTACGGAAGTTAAATAAGTAAGTTCGATAATTATCATTAAAGGAATTATTACGATACTTAACAAACGAACCTAAACTCAAATCTTTGGAGGGAAAGTAGACAGTTAAAATTGTCGATAATTGAAAAAAAAATCGACATTTTTAAAAAAAAAATTGTCAAATTTAAAAAAAAATTGTTGAATTTTTAAAAATTAAATTGTTCACATTTAAAAATAATTGCCGACATTTAAAAAAGAAAAAGAAAGAAAATTGTCAAAATTTAAAAAAAAGAAAAGAAAAATTGTCGACATTTAAAAACAAAAATTGTGGACAATCCTCACATTATTTTGAACGTATCAAATATTTGGAGTATATATCCAAGCAAAATTTATCGAAGATTTTTCTCTTCTGTTTGTCCTTTAGAAGATTTAGGCCATTACCCAAAATAACTTGCAATTACTTGCAAATTAGCCGTCATGATAAATAAATTCATCCTACGATATTATTTAAAATCTTCATAAAAGTAGCTTAAAGGCGTTTTGACAGTTTCCCATATATGATATATATTTGTATATTTATATATATATATTAATATACTATATATATATTTATTTTTTATATTTAAATATGTTATATGTATTTGTATTATCTTTATATTTGGTAAAAAATATAATAAAAGGTATTTTGTCAAATACATATATATATATATATATAATCTTCTTCCTATATTTCTAGATTTGGAGGCGTGAAGCCTCTTAGGATACACGGAACTAGAAAAGTGCATAGGGATTAGACGCAAGTCGAAATAGAAAGTGCCCTTCTTTTACCGTCCATTTATACTTCCAAGTGAGAATCCTCACAATCAAAAAATCACCCTGAGTTTACGAAGACCGCAACGGAATCTCACTGTGGTATCGCGTCAATGTGGGGTTCATCCACTGGGCAAAGATCACAACCATACCCACTCACAAAATTCCTAAATTCACTCCTGTTATGCAGTATGCACCTTTCTTCTCGAATCTGCCAAACTCAAATTCATCTCCTTCAGTCATTCCTTTACTTGATCATATCACTTTTTCTTCGTCTCGCCAGTCGAATTCGATTTCCCGAACAAACTATTAACTATACACCTAACCAATACGACTGTCGTGCCCATCCTTTCCACATGACCAAACCATCTTAATATACTCTCGTTTATTCTCTCATTTGTGCCACTTCTTCACACCACACATCTCCCTAATGCATTCATTTCTCCAATTTATCAATTCCTTTCAAACATAACACGCCCCTAAGATTGTCATCTGAACTACTTTATAGACCTTTGTACCTGTCTTAATACCTCTAATTCAGACCATAGTTTCACTACTATGAGCATTAAACACGGCAATAGCAAACCTTGCGATGCAATCCCTAGCGCACTCAAAATAAAGTCCCATCACATTCATCAAAGATTTTATTGCACCAGCTCAACCCTCATACCATTTATACTTTCCTACTGCATTGTACATTATCTGTTTCCCTTTTCTCCAACATATATCCTAATGTAATTTAAACTGCAGATACTTCGTTCCGCTGCTCATCATCTAACACACACCACGAACTTCCCTG
>JABUQX010121096.1:2500-5000 GCA_015478945.1 Trachelipus rathkii
AAAAATAATTAATAAAAAAATAATAATTTAGAATAATAATGAAATAATAATAATAATAATAATAATAATAATAATAATTAATAATATAATAATAATAATAATAATAATAATAATAATAATAAATGAAATGAAAGAGATCTAAACCAAATATATTAAACTTGTCCAAATATGAATATATCCGGAATATATATATATATATAATTATATATATATAATATATATATATATATAATATATATATATATATAATATATATATATATACTAATATAAATAACAAATAAACTCTTTTTCACCCGGCATTAAAAACCGTACGCTATCTCTCTCTTTTGCACAATCCACAAAGAAAATAAAAAAAGAAAAGTTACCAAGCACTTTCGTGTTTTTCAACACATTTTCAAGGTGTAGTTACACCTTGAAAATGTGTTGAAAAATACACGAAAGTGCTTGGTAACTTTTCATTTTTTATTTTCCTTGTGGATTGTGCAAAAAATATTTCTCGTGGCAAAGAGAATTTTAAATATATATATATATATATATATATATATATATATAATATATATAATATACGTATATTATATATATATAATATATATAATAATATATATAATAATCATATATTATATACTATATATATATTAATATATTAATTATATATATATATATATATATATTATTGCGGTGTTGCTGGTGGCGTTTTTGTGTAGGTGTGTGTGCGTGGGTGGGTGTGCGTGTGCGTTTGCGAAGAGGTGTGTGTGTGTGTGTGTGTGTGTATGTGTGTGTGTGTGTGTGAAGGGTCACTTGGCCAGCTGACCGTCTGGATTCGACGTATTTTTGGTTCCACAAAAAGTTGCTGTCGTCTTGTTCATTTATACAGTGAGGTTTCAGGGGTGATGACCCCCCCCCCACTCCCACCCCCTTGTGTACATTATTATATGTTTTGAAATGTGAATTGAACAACTAAACCCAAAGTAACCAAAGAATTGCAGGTCATCAGAACATAGGTACTACAAGACGTTTAAAAGCTATATATAATAAATGAAGATAAATTAACAAAAAATAATACACTGAAGATATTATAGGCAAACATTCCATATATATAATATATATATATATATATATATATATATATATATATATATATATATATATATTATATATATATATATATATATTATTATATATATAATATATATATATATATATATATATATGTTAAAAGTACTTAACGCCCCACACGGAAGGGAGCTTCGGGATCAAAAAAAAATTTCACAGGTAAGCCTCTATGATACATAAAATAGACGTTTTAGGGTCGAAAATTGAAAAAAAAAATCATATCTCAAAAACTACAATAGCTACAGCGAAAAAGGAATACATTTCTGGAATCCTGGTAAAATTTTAGTAAGGAAAAGGAAAATGTAAAAAAAAAAAAAAAATTATGTTAATAATTTATGTAATATGAGGAGATAGAGACCTTTTATCGGTTACTCGTTAAAATAAATAGGACTTTTTCTAGTATAGTTTTGTTTTTGTTTTTTTTATTAAAGAATACCCAAGGGTATACCGACCGATGGCAGGAGTCGGGGTCTCTCGGCCTTCCGGGGAACTACGGAGGTAGGACTATTTCTTCCCCCTCCGGGGGGGTCTCCGAAACCCCCGCTCTTTGTATTTTGGGTGTCGCGGGGGTTCCCCGCCCCTCCCTACGGGTATGGAAAACGTCCCCCCTTGTGTTCCCCGTCGGCTCGAGCCCCCTACATTGCCGTTAACGTGTAATACCTTTTCAAATAATATATATATTTGCCCCCAGAACAGGTAAAAAAAAAAAAAAAAAAAAAAAAAAAAAAAAAAAGAAAAAAAAAATTTCATTTCGACCCTAGAACATCTATTATGTATCATAGATGCTACCTGTGAAAAAATTTTTTTTTGAAATCTTTACATCCCGTTCCGTGTGGGCGTTTTAAGTAACTTTGTCCCATATATATATATATATATATATATATATATATATATATATAATATAATATATATATATATATATATATATATATATATATATATATATATATATATATATATATATATTATTATATATTATATATATATATATTTTTTTTTTTTTTTTTTTTTTTTTTACAGTTAAACAACACCACCCCTCCCGGGCAAGCCCTATTCTTAGGGGGGGTGTGCTCAATTTTTAAGGTCGAGCAAGACGGGAGCCAAGAAGAGAGTAGCACACACTCAGACGACCGGACCAGTGACGAACCTGGGTCTTTCGCTTAGTTGGGCCGATGCTCTAACAGCCTGGAAGCACCGGACGCCATTTGTGCTTGATTTCATTTACTTCTTGACCTATACGAGCGACTCCGCCGAATGGTAACATTCTTCTTATCTTCTTATAAAAAATAACTAAATCCAAAATGTTGTTGGTCCATTTATTATTTATTTAACTTTTTTTATATCAAAAAGAATCAAGATTTAAATTTTGGTGCTCCTCATCCGTT
>JABUQX010121096.1:12500-34618 GCA_015478945.1 Trachelipus rathkii
CGCATATCGAAGCTAGCTTATTAAACCCTCCAAGTAATTCCATCCTAAGGATATCACATTTTCATAAACTCATCAGAATCCTCATCCCTTTTTTAACATTAGTAGCCTGAAGATCGGTTATAACTAGCGCTCAAATTCTTGATTATCATTACTCATTAAGTTCAAAACAAATTAGTTTTCCTCATATTCTTCTAAGTAAGCAGGCAACTTAGGATGTCCGCCTGAACGAAATCATCTAATATATGAGTATAAGCAGTGTAATTAATTTTATTTTAAAATAAATCCCACATATTCAATATGCTCTCAACCTATTAGCAAGACAATATAATAGAATTAATCATCTCTTTAACATAATTAACTAAAAATTAACTAAATTAATTATAATTATTTATGCATCAAATATCATCTCTTATGCCGACTATAAAAATTTAATTCATTTTATCTAATAAATATTAAGTTGTGCACATCGTCAACCAGAGTCTGAGAAAACGCGTTTGAGTCAGACTCTTCCTCGACATACTTAACCTCTTTAGCTTCATACTCCCAGAGACAAATGTCCCATTCCTATGCTACTCATTTTATTCATTTACCCTGTAAAAATGAGATAATGATTTTGCGATGTACGGTATAGTTGGCTAATGATTAGCAATAATACAGCTATTATTCATATTATTTTTTATATATTTAATTTATTGCTGATTTTGTGTGTTTTTAAATAAAATTCAGACTGTTATGTATTAAATAAAATAGTCTGGATAAATATGGAAGATCGTATTTCAGATTTTAAGTTTCATTAACAAAATTACTAAATTCTATTCGAGTGTTGTATAGGCCTATGGAAGATTCAAATGTAGAATATGTGTACTATAAATACAGTGTTAATGATGATTCATATATTATGAAAAACCTTTCATTCTCTTGACATATTATTTGTCGCTAATATATATATATATATATATATCTAATATTAACTATCATATATTATATAATATATATATATATATATATATATATAATATATTAATATTAATATATATATCCATATATATATATATATATTATTTAATTAATTATATATATAATATTATACTATATAATAATATAATAATAAATATAATTATATATATTACTAAATATATTTAAAATATATAAATATATATATGGACTATAAGTACTTAACGACCCACATCAGGAACGGGATAGGTCGGTGATATCAAAAAAATATAATTTCACATATATTGTATATGACATCTAATGATACTAAATAGATTGTTTTCTAGGTGAGGCAAAAGTTTTTTTATTTTTTACTCCTAGTTCTAGTGAAAATTAGGTTTAGGTTAGGTTAAGTTAGGTCCTAAAGTTATAGTTAATAGGTTTTAAGGGTATTTAGTGTAGTCGGAACGAGTATGGTAGTGTTAAGGTTAGTATTATAGGTAGGTATAATAGAGATAGGCTTGAGGATACATGTTCCAGATGAGTCCTGTCAGTTCCTCATAGGGTAACGTAAACATAGAAGAATTTCTTGTTACGCTCACACTAATAAAACCAAATCATATATTATATGTATTCATTAGCCAGACTACCTTGTGAACTTTTTATTTTTCACAAGGATCTTCCGACCTTCCCGTTCCGTATGGCATTAAGTAACTTTTTACCTCGTGTTTACTATTCATACAATATTATATTTATCTAAATATATCTTAGCTATTAGAAGAAAAAGGAAAGCTTGGGAACCACTGTGATACATACACTGCAATTGCTAGCAAGTACAGTACGTATATAAATGTATTAAAAAATTATAATATAATATAAAACTTTAAATAAGTCATTATAATATATTGTATTATCACAAGAATAAATCGAGAAACGTAATTATAGTTAATGAGGATTATTATATATATTAAAGGTTAAAGTTGCCAATTAGGGTATTTTTTTTTTATTTAATCAAAAAAATTGATGAATGGAATGGAAAGGTGAAATATTAGATATATATATATTAAAATAAGAAGTGGATATAATTAAATAACAGCTGTTTCAAATTATAATAATTATTTATATATTATTATAACAATAAAATATAATTGTAATAATATTATATAAAATAATAAGTATTCACTAACACTAATACACACACACATTTACCATAAAACTACTTGAGACTCAAAAATACCGCCACCTTGAAATAAATTAAGCTATACTGTTTATATTAATCTACAATAAGCCTATAATTATATAAATTAATATTAATATAATTAAATGTTTCATAATATTTTATTTAATTAAGGGGTAACAAATATAATAATATTTAAATAATATAATTAATAAGTATGATACAATTATAACAATTTTGATTATGAATTCAAGAATATTTGACCACTGAACACCCTCAAATACTCCTTACTTGATCAACTCACTATATATATGTGACCCTATGAGTATTCAAATATATATATATATTAATAACCTAAATAGAATACTCACTCCTATGATATTATTATTAAATATATTTAATAAATACTAACTATATATAACTATATATATATACCGTTATATATATTATATATATATATATATCTAAACGCTTAATATCCAGAAGAGGGGAACACACACCCTCCTTGCCCTATTTATACACTAAAAAGGTAACTTCTTGCCTGCCTGAGACATTCTAAACTCCCCGACAAGTGAAGACCCCTCCCAAAAGCAACAATTTAAACAATTTATATACGATCTAACAATTTCTCAACGTACAACTAAATCTTTACCTCGATATTTCGATATGTACTAACGAACAGTCACCTTTTAATTAACCTCGAATTAAAATAAATGAAGCATCATTATCTTCAATTTCGTTGAATATCACACTTTATTTACTTTCTCTAATTTTACATCATCTTATTTTATTATATATTAATTTACTATATTTTCATATTTTCATTCATATATTTGGACCAATTTACAGAAATAAAATAGTAAAGAGTATAAATTAATACGATAATCATTCTGAAAATTTGGTGGAATAATAGAATCAATCAGTTTCTATAATTGTATATACTCATGTGGAATTCTTCGTTATGGATTAAGTCAAACAGATTCAAGCTTAATGAGCAGTCATACGAGCATTAGGAGAGTCGCCTCCTGATATATATATTAATATATATATATATATATAAATATATTAATATATTATTAATATAATCTTATATAAGTATATATATATATATATAGAATATATGTACTTTACAAATACCCATTTACTCAAGTACATTCGAGTAAACTAATATTACGTTAAAGACAATTGGTATCACCATTTTATCTCCAGCAGAATAATTAATCATCTCTATATGGTGCGTATGCATAACGTAAACCAAAATGTTGAGTACCAGAAATATTTTCGTTTCTTCTATTGAAGTTAAGATTGAGTGATATAAATATAATAATAAATCTAGCAACATCTTTTTACTCCATTAAATATAAATAATAATATCATATATTGCAAAATAGACATGGACTAATAATTAAAAAGTAATCTTTATTATATGTACATAAATAATAGTAATAAAAAATAACCATTAATAACTTGTATTAAAGTTTTTCTTATTAATTACAACCTTGTTTATCTCCACAGAATACTCGGTATCATACGTAAAAATCCAAAATGTTGCGCAAATAATAATAATAATATTCTAGCAACATCTTTATAAAATTGGCAGGATTAGTTACTTATATATGTGTATAATTTGCAGATTACCACATGAACTTGTAACGTAAATATACAACCTGTCGTCCAAATCAATCTGCAAAGTCTAATGTAGGTTTAATGACAGGTTTTCTTATACTGTGTATGAACCGGACTGCAGTATTGATCCCCCTTTGTTTATTTCTGCGACTATTGCAAGTGATATATAAACACATACAAATATACATACATACTCGTACGTACCTACATACATACATACATACACATACATACATACATACATACATACATACATACTCGTGCATACATACATACATAATACATAACGTTATATATCTCTATTTGTGTAACCCGGATGTATATGATATGAAAAAAAGGGGAAAAAATAGTTTTTACTTTTAACATCTTCCATATATAAATATCTTTATCTGTAATGTATCGGATGTATCCGAAACAGATACCCACATCCTTAAAGGATATTAATCATAGACATCCAAATCTGTTGCATATATTAATTCAACATCCTCTAATAATAATAATAATAATAATAATAATAATAATAATAATAATAATAATAATAATAATAATAATAATAATAATAATAATAATAATAATAATAATAATAATAATAATAATAAAAACTGATGCATATATTAATAATAATAATAATAATAATAATAATAATAATAATAATAATAATAATAATAATAATAATAATAATAATAATAATAATAAAAACTTATCAATATTTTTAATCTGTATTCAAACGATCACTCAAAGTCGATTTAAATAGCTTGTCTAACTTCTGACAATTTGTAAGACTGCAACACTAACAATATTATCCAAATAACAATACAAAAACTGACAAGTTTATCAATCAATGTTTGTCAAACTTATTATGAACAAGCATTTTAATATTCTTCAACGAACAATATGACCCATGATTATAAACATCATTCAGGTTTTATTGTTTGTTTATAAAATCTCTTTCAGCTCACTCGTTTCACTAATTCAGAAGGGTTATTTAACCCGTACCACCTACCCCCCAACCCGTGAGTATTATTTTGTAGTAAACAGAGTCAATCATATTTTGGAAGTTAATAATAAACACAATTTTAATTCTTAAAAGAAAATTACCCTAAGTGCTTGACTTTCCCCTAAAATTTATCACTAAAGAAATTATATTATTATTAATTATTATTATTATTATTATTATTATTATTATTATTATTATTATTATTATTATTATTATTATTAGTTTCTAGTGTGAAGAAGAAGAAGAAGAAGAAGAAGAAGAAGAAGAAGAAAGAAGAAGAAAGAAACAAAGAAAGAAAGAAGAAAGAAAGAAGAAAGAACTGAACAAGAAAAGAAAGGAGAAGAAGAAGAAGAGAGAAAGAAAGAAAAGAGAGACTAGAGAAGAGAAAGAGAGAGAAAGAGAGGAAGAAGAAGAACAACAACAACAACAACAACAACAACAACAACAAAACAACAACAACAAGAAAAATAGCAACTTAAGTCGATGAGTGATGCTACCAATTCTTTAAAAAAAGAAAAAAAAATTTAAAAGCAAGAGTGAAAGACTCCCTTTCTTGACCACGACCTAAAATGACAAAATCGAATCAATGGCTTTCTTCATGCACACAGAAAATAATAATAATAATAATAATAATAATAATAATAATAATAATAATAATAATAATAATAATAATAATAATAATAATAATAATAATAATAATAATAATAATATTCATTAAAAAGTTTAAAAGTCTCCATATATATATATATATATATATATATATATATATAATATATCTATATATACTTCCGATATATATATATATATGCTCCTGCCTATATATATGCTCTCCTATATCCTCTATGCTCTTTATATATAACATATATATATATAATAATATTATAATAAATTGATATTTGATATATATATATATATATATATATATATCACTCTTTATATATATATATATATATATATATATATATACCTACCCTATATATATATATATATATATATATATTTATTTTTTCATCAGGTTTACACTATATATTTCTCTGATTCGCAGGATTCCTTCGCTCGAGGGTCGGGCTGGAAATTTTTAAAATAAAAATACTCCCAAAATTTATAGTAGTAATTGCAATAAACGTAAATAACTATTTAGAAACTTAGAAATAAAATCAAATTAATAATAATAATAATAATAATAATAATAATAATAATAATAATAATAATAATAATAATAATAATAATAATAATAATAATAATAATAATAATAATAATAAAATAATAATAATAACAATAATAATAAATAAATAAATAAATAAAGCTTACAAAAAATTTCAACGAAAAAACAAATATTTAAAATAAACTAAAAAGAACACGTTATAAGTATTTTTAAAGCTTCGCACTATTTAAATTTAATTCTGTCAAATAACTCGTTCAAAAGTATTGATATAATAGGAAAAATAAAATAACTGCTTCTCTATATATATATATATATATATATATATATATATATATATATAACATCTAAATATATATATATCTCTTTATATATATTCTCTTTATATATATATATATATATATATATATATATATATATATAACATATATATATATATATATATATATATATATATATATATATATCTAAAGCTGACATCATGTAACTCGGGAACGGCAGCACCTACAGTAAAACAAATTATATATTTGGAATCAGCGGAAAATTCTAAGTTTTTTTAATTCGTCGGAAATATGTTTTAAAAAATTTCCCATTGGGGGCTCAAGCCGACGGGAACACCGTCGTCCACTGGGACGAAACCCCGACTCCTGCCATCTTTGCGGTTTTACCGCTTTGGTATTCCCTTTAAGTTAAAAAAAGAATTTTACTTCCACTTTGGTATTATTTTAACTAAAAGGAATACCATGGGGTGAAACCTAAAGATGGCTTGGGAGTCAGGGTCTCAGCCTCCGGTGGACATTTGCGAAGGGACACCGTCCTCCCAGTAAGGCTCGAGCCCCTAAATGGAAATTTTTTTAAATATTTCCGAACGAAAAAAAACAAAAAAAAAAAAGAAATTACCCCTCCTTAGAATTTTCCGCTGATTCCAAATATATAATTTGTTTACTGTAGGTGCTGCTCAGCTTTAGACACTCTGACATATATATATATATATATATATATATATATATATATATATATATATAACCTTAACATATATATATATATATATATATATATATTGATATACTGCTATATATATATATATATATATATATATAGAGAGAGAGAGAGAGAGAGAGAGAGAGAGAGAGAGAGAGAGAGAGAGAGAGATTATGCAATAATAATACCATTATATGCCAACTTAACTCTGTAGCTTTTAAATAAGAACGCATTGCAAAATATGAGAACTTTGAATTACATCACTATTTGACCTACAACGAAAATACTGTAGATGATGAGCAACTACGATGGGGTATGGGTGGAGGAGGGGATGCTGCCTTTAAAATTGGGGGGGGAGGGGGTTGCCATGCACACTTAGGGGGTTTGAGATACACGTTTAGGTGGGTTTGTAAATGCCTTAAATTAAATAGGAATAAAGATGGCGTTGATAACGGTTATGTTAAATAGCACCTCTATTTTCTTTAACGATGTTTTAACAAAAATTTACAAAAATCTTAATTAACATTATATATATATATATATATATATATATATATATATATATATATATATATATATATATATATATATATATATATATATATATATATATATATATAAATATATACTATATATATCTCTATATATATATATATATATATATATATATATATATATATATATATATATATATATATATATATATATATATAAGGGTGTCCCAGAAGTCGCGCACCATACAGGCTTTCGAAAAAATAATATTAATTGATTTTCTGCTTTCAGATTGCATTATGGCTGAGAAACTAAGCTTAGAAGAGAGTTCAACTTGTTTCTATGTTTGGTAGACAAGGGGCTACACACCGCTCAGTAGCTGATGAATTCAACCACAGCCACCCTGAGAGACAACCATTGAGCCATACCACTGTCTGCCGTTTAATCAAACGCTTCCAAGGAACTGACTCAGCGAATGTGAAAATCGAGATAATGGGCGACAAGAGTGCAACTGATGAAACATCCACTATAGTTTTGACGAATGTTGTGAAAAGTTCTGTAAAATCAGTCGGAAGAGTAAGCCAGGAGGTAAACATAAGCAAATCATCAGCGCATCATATTCTCATGATGTACAAATTTTATCTGTACAAAGTACATCTTGTGCAAGATGTACATGGTGATGACATACAGGCGCACATATGGATTCGTCAATATTTTTCAGTGATAAAGCCATTTTTCATTTGAATGGCCAGGTGAACCGGCACAATATGTGCTATTGGTCAGATAACAATCCACGTTGGATTGAGGAGGGACACCATCAGCACAACCCGAGGATCGTGGTGTGGGCCGAAAACTGGGAGAAGGAAATCATTGGCCCATACTTCAATGATAATGCCATCAGTGAAACCTATTTAGAATTTCTGCAGACCTTCTTGTCTGACTACCTTGAGGATGTTCCCATACGTCGACGACAGAACTTCTTTTATCAGCAGGATGGAGCTCCAGCACATTTTGCAACTTGCGTGCGTCACCACTTGGACCAGGCCTTTCCTAACAGATGGATTGGACGGAAAGGGTCCGTGGAGTGACCACCCCGATCACCAAATCTTACCTCACCTGACTATTTCCTTTGGGGTCATCTTAAATCTGTTGTGTCGCAGAATCGTCCACGCGCCCTTGATGATTTAAGGGATGCAATAACAAGTAAATACCAAATAATCACCCCTGAAACCCTCAGTAGTGTGAAAGACAGCTTTGTGAAGAGAATAGATGCGTGTTTTAATGCAGAGGGTGCTCACTTTGAGCATGTGTTATGATTAAATAAAGTATTATCTATTAATATCAATATTCAGAGCATTTGAGCATGTGTTATGATTAAATAAAGTATTATCTATTAATATCAATTTTCTTTTCGAAAACCTGTATGGTGCGCGACTTCTGGGACACTATATATATATATATATATATATATATATATATATATAAGTATATATATATGTATATATATATATATATATATATATATATATATAACTATATATACTTATATATATGGGTGGCCTTGTCAGCCTTAAGGCTAACACAACGAAAAGTGAATTTGATAGATGTTCATGTTCATAAAATTTTTAAAAAATATGAAGTAATTTATCATCACTGCGAAAATTAAATTTACATTAAAAAAAAAAATTAAAAATTAAAAATTTTAAAAAAAATTAAAAAAAAATTAAAAATTTAAAAATAAAGAAAAATATAAAAAATACACAATTAAAAAACAATACAAAAGAAATAAAAAAAAACATATATCCATAATAAGAACAGATGATCCTAATTAATATCAATTATAACCTGAATACTTCGATTAATAATGATTAAAAATAATAATTAATAAGGGTAAGATAAAGGCTGTGTGGGAGGTTGGCGAATGGGGGAGAGACCCCTGCAGCAGGCGTGGGGGGAAGAGTGAGAGGCGGTAAAAAGAAGCCATTAATAACAATTTTGAACTAAAATAACGATATCCTGAGTTAAGAATTAGGGCGATTAACCTTAAATATATTAATGATTTTATATATTATAAAACCATTAATTAATTAATTATGATGGTAGGACTACCACTACAACTACTACCACTACTACTACTACTACTACTACTACTACTACTACTAATGATAGTAGTAGTAATAATAGTATTACCTAGTAGTAGGTGTAGCAATCATGTTTAAGTAAGTTATTCAAAAAAATAGAATATATATTCCAATAATAATAATAATAATAATAATAATAATAATAATAATAATAATAATAATAATAATAATAATAATAATAATAATAATATTTTTAAATAAAAAAATTATAATTTATTTTCACCCAATGATAATCACTCATATTTTAATGATAATTTTTTAATCCAAGTTCCCAAAAGTGTTTAACAAAAAACCCGCGTAACGAAACACGTGTTCTGGTCGTGTTACCAATTTAGTGCTTATCGCACTAAAACTGGTACTTTTCTTGTTAATTTAGTGCCAAAAAATATGCAGAAACTTGCTTTTGTCTTGTTTTTATTAAAACAAAGCGATGTTTAGTGCTTTTTAACGCAAAATCTGGGCTTTTAAACAGTTTTTTGCATCACTCTTGAAACTCACAGAGAATACCAAAAATTTATCGTTTCAAACACCGTACTGTATATATTATTATTATTATTATTATTATTATTATTATTATTATTATTATTATTATTATTATTATTATTACACTATGCTAAATACATTATATTTTTGTATGTGTGTGTAGTAGGTCACCAACATATTTGTAAGTCAATGAATAATAATAATAATAATAATAATAATAATAATAATAATAATAATAATAATAATAATAATAATAAGGGTCTCTCTCGTTTCATGTTCCAATTGATACATTTTTTTAGGAAATGAGGTAAATAATAATAATAATTCCGATGGGAGTAATTATAAAAGGCCTTTCCCTTTATACATTCCCATATGGATTTCTTAAAAATAATTTTAATTTAATTGTTTTACTTTATATATCTTAATTGAAATTTAAATTTTTCAATAGATACAAATTTAAAAAAAAAAAAAAAATGCCAAATCTATTGAACAAAGGCCAAAAATACGCTGAATTTGGCACCTTTCCCCCCCTTTTTCCAGCTTTATTTACCATTTGACCTTATTCTGTTTGCACGCTACAATTAATAATTGTTAATTAAAATAAATAAAAATAATTTCAGAAATATTTGCATTTTAAAAACAGAAATAGACCTCCGTTGAATAAAAAATTTAGCTTCACAATCAAACAGTTTTTATAAATTTGCTTAATATTATTATTATTATTTATCATCTCCCAGGAAGGGTTTTCGCCCTGTCAGTTGGATCAGCATCTTTTATTACTTCTGGCCCCGAAACTCTTGATCTTAGAGCACTCTAGGAAACTATTTCTAGGCGCAATAATTTCCGATGTTAATCCGTGAGTTATACAATCTCAATAGGGTTTCACCCTTTCAGTGGAACTAGCATCTTATTCCATTTGGCCTCGAAACTCGTTCTCCCAGAGCTCTCCAGAAGATCGATTTTTAGGCGCATAAGATTCCAATGCTGGTCTATGATTACAAGCAGAAAAGTAAAGGGCCGAGTTGCTAGCCCTGTTGCCCAATATATATATATATATATATATATATATATATATATATATATATATATATATATATATATATATATATATATAACTACTTTATATATAACTATATATATATATATATATATATATATATAGGCAAATTTGTAGAAACTGTACTGTGACTAGTGAGGATATAGTTAACCACCTCACAAGGATAGCGTAAAAACAGATCCTCCTAAGTTCCCTGATCACAAACTGGTATAAAAATGAAAATTAATTTAGGTTGTTAGGTTAGGTTTAAGTTAGGTTAGGTTAAGGTTAGTTAGGTACCTCGGTAGTCACAGTACAGTTTCTACAAATTTACCATGCTATATATATACTCTTTCTATATATATATGCTGCTGCTATATGCTGCCTCATATATATATATATATATACTATATATATATATATATATATATATATATATATATATATATATATATATTTAGCATTTTTGGCATTATTTTGGAAGGTTACGATAGGTTAGGAATTGGGATAGATTAGGCAAGGTTGGTTAGGTTTGTTTAGCAGGAAAATTACAACAAAAAAAAACAACTAAATTTTCCATTTTTTTCCAAAAAAAATAATAAATAATTTAAACATATATACACCATAAAAAAAATCGGAAAGTGTGATGAAAATGTGACTAGCTGAAATATTAGTTTGTTATATTAGTTATAGTTAGTTATAGTTATAGTTATATTAGTTAGTAAATACTGGCAAAATTTTGATATGAGAATATTAAACTTTTATCTCGATATGATGTAAAGAAAAAATTAAAAAATATTATTGAAATAATAAAAAAAGGGAAGTAGTTTAGCACGCGCATTTATAAAGGCGTTCTGAGATTTCAATTGACCAATAAAATTTCACTTACAGAGTTGCCAAGTGACAATTTAGCTAATAATTATTATTACTGCTTCGCAAAAAAATTTAATTAAATTTTAAAATGTTTAACAATACTTTAAAGGTAAATCACAACGATGTCAGGTGCCAGAGACTTATGAATTATAGGGGATTCCCCGTGGTATGGGGTGCTCTATGGCTGGGGTGGACTGGGCTTCGTTACGTCCCCCCTCTTTTCCGGAATTTCTCCCACACGCCGAAAACCCCCTAGTTCCCTGTTCTTCCGCCTTGAGTTCTATTAGTTAAGAAAGTACGAGACTAATATCCAGTAGTGTCAAAAAAATCTTATTAACCATATTTAAGAGGTATTAGTAGAAATATGAAACAGCAAGGTATAATAATAATAATAATAATAATAATAATAATAATAATAATAATAATAATAATAATAATAATAATAATAATAAAAATAATATATTATTATTATTATTATTATTATTATTATTATTATTATTATTATTATTGTTATTATTATTATTATTATTATTATTATTATTAATAATAATAATAATAATAATAATAATAATAATAATAATAATAATAATCATAATAATAATAATAATAATAATAATAATAATAATAATAATAATAATAATAATAATCCTTGTTGGAAAATAATGTATTATGCGTGAAAGAAAAAAGTCAACGTAGTGCCCTTTAGTACCCCACTAGTTCCTAAACCCACTTAAGCCTCATTCCCACCCAACACCCCTAGGCTGGGTAAAGCATTTACCACTCTCATCGGTAGATCAGTGATGACGTCACAGATTAAGTTATTATTGGAGCCAATTTTTTCAACAAACGACTTTTATCTTATCTTTATTTACTTAAGGAAAGCGAGCTTATTTCCACGGTTAGGCTTACCTATATTCGTATATTTATTTAATTATCACACTCACACTCACACTCACACTCACACACACACCTACATACACGCACATACACACACACACACACACACACACACACACACACACACACACACAAACGTTTTATACGCACACATACTCTCACTTGGTCACTCTTAACTCGGTCCCACTCTTTAAATTGAATTTCGATAAAATTGCTGAGAAATATTTGTAGTTTTATGGTAGAAAATCATTTATTCCTGGCATCAGAGCATTGTTTTTCAAAATTTCTTTTTTAGTAATGTCACCCTCAAGTCATATATCTTATTTTATGTCACCTCTAGCCATTTTTGTTTAAAATTCCTTCCCAAAAGATCATTGTATGTCAATAAACTAAAGGCCCTTCGATATTATGATCAAGTACATCGTACTTGTTCTAAAATTGATCAACTTTCAAAATAAAAAAAAAATTAAAGTTTAAGAAAGAAACAGCGAAACAAGCCAATGACATAACACTGTAAATACACAACAAATTTAGATCACAATCATTAGCTACTTTTTCTATTTTTTTTGGCAACATTAGAATATTTATTGTTAATAAACATCCAGAATTCGTCAAGTGTCTGTCAACTCTTTCTGCAATAATTTCAGAATATCATCATTAGGTATGTCAATTAATTCATCTTTTTTCCGTTAAGACTTATAGTAGTAGGGTTTGATACAATTCTATAAATGACTTTCTCTACCATGCATAGTAGTCTTCTTTGCAGTTTTGAAAATAATGTTTAATATTTTCTTTAAAAATGAGTGGAATGATTTTCTTATCCTTCGTTGTATAGTAAAAGTGTGAATGAAAATAATATATACTATATATATTAAATATATATATATATAATATTATATAATATATCATATTTTATATAATAGTATATATATAGTATATATATATCATATCATTATAATTATATTATTTCCCTGTTATGTTTTAGACTCCGTCAGTTTTGATTTTCTTTTTTTGTTTTTTTTAACGATATTGCTAGTATATATTACTAACAATGAATTTCAGTGGTGATGGACATGATTCAAATGTTCGAAATATTTTAAATTAATTCTTTAAAATCACATTTATATCAATATAAATTTTAAAATGAAATATCTCCAAAAATACGATACTTACGATAAAACCAATTACATATTTGAAAATCAGCGTATAAGTAAAAAACAAAAAGTAAAAAGCAAAAAAAAACAAAAAAAAATTTTTTTTTTCATAAATGATTATCTGAAAGATGTATCACTCATATGAAACCATTCATATTTGAATCAAGTGTGTAAGCTTTTACAAAAGTCAAAAAAATAATAAAAAAAATAAAAATAAAACTTAGGGGGCTTCGAGCCCGACGGGACGAGGGGGACGTTTTCCAATTACCGGTAGGGGAGGGGCGAGGACCCGCGACCTCCAATATACAAAATTGTTGTTTATGATCTATTATTAATAGTTTTCTATGTTCAAGACATCTAACAGTGAATAGTGTGGCATAGTGAGAAAATGAAAACTATGTTGAAACAAATTAATTTTAGGTTAAATACGTCAAGAACTGTAATTATATTTGGTATAATGAATAATTACTACACTTATTCGAAAATTATTATCTTATATATTATATTATATATATATATGTTATGTATATATATTATTTTAGGTTATCTTATATATATCTAATATATATCTACTATATAGTTAATATATATATATATATAATATATATATACTATATTATACTTACTGATATTCTATATCAATATATGTACGAGGTAGTCGGTCATAGTATCATGAATTTATTATAAGGTATCTGTAGGTGCTACATATGATTTCTGTACACCAGATTATCAAGATAATCTTGTACACAGCAGTCTGTATCGAAATAACTAGTTTCTTCCTATTCAAAAATTATATTGTCAAGGTCACCGAGGTGATTCTGTCACCAAAGCGTGCCATGGAGAGAGCAGTTACTGAAATATGAGATGGAGAGCCACATCTTTGACATCTCTTGGATCAAATTTGATACTTTAATGGTAATATTATATTTTTTAAGTAATTAAAAGCAATTTATTTTTGAACAGTGAAATAATTCTTATTGTGTTATGTAATAGTCTTAGACTAATATATAAAGAAAGATATTAAAAGATCCGTTTCGCTATTCCAACTTATTTTATTATTTGGTATATAAGTGATCTTTAACTGGGCAATTAATATTATTGGAGATAAAAAATTTTTTCTCTATATTTATATAATATATATATATATCTTATATATACTATATATAGTACTAATATATATATATATATATATATATATATATTACATCCATACTTATACTATTTATTTGATTTTTCCTTTTTTATATGGTTTAGACTACCAAAAATAAAAAAAATTTATGCAAAATAAATAAATTGAACAGGAATATTATTTAGTATATTAATTTAAAAACGATATATGACCTTCAATTAAAATTTTATTTAAAGTTTTTTTTTATGTTATAATCATATACTATGAATATATATATATTATTAGATATATATATATATATATAATACTATATATTATATATATATATATTTATATTTATCATTTATAATATATACTATATATATATATATATATTATGTAGATAAGCTATGAATCTGTATAATGATGTGAAATAAGAAGATTATTAATTTTCTTTGATAATAAAAGTAAGAATTAGTATTTTGAATAATGAAACATTTCATTAATTATTTTTTATTAATTATGTCTATATGATATTTCTACCATGACACACCTGTAAGATTTCCCTGTTAAAAATAAATTGCTTTTTAAATAGCTTAATATGATTACCGATTAATAGGTATTATTTTTTGAACCGACAAAATGACAAGATGTTGGCTCTTCGATCTCTTTTTCATAACTGCTTCTCCCCATGCGCACCCGTTGGGTGACAGATCATCGGTGATTGATAATACAAATAAAGGAAATAAAAGTTTTATTCGCAATACCATGTCTTGCTTTGTATCAAAGATTTCTCATATCATTTACCAAAGAATATTTGTAGCTATTACTTATTTTTATAAATTTTATACTATATACAGATTGCAGTATTTATATCTATATATATATCTATATATATTACTATATATATTATTATCTTATATATATAGTATATATATATTATATATGATATATATATAGATAGATACTTTTTTCAATTTATTTTTTTCCTTTAATCTTACGACTCCAATGATATAATGGAGTACATGAAAGCAGCTTTAAATATTTAAATTTTTTTAACCATTGTAAAATTATTGTGAAGAAGATGAATCTATTTTTTGTTATCTTCAATATACTAATGTATCTAGAAAAAAGCCATCATTATACACAAATTAAAAATAATTTTTTTTTGGCTTTTTGAGACTGTATTTCCTTTAACCAGCATATCGAAAGTCCAATATTGCCAGGTGAAAGGATCATAATATCGTAAGATAGTATTATGTGTGAATTATTTTGATTTTTAGCACTTACGCATCAGAAAATATTTAAGGTTCAAGTTCCGATTTTCCGAAAAATTTATATTTGGACAAAATTGAATTTTGTTTAAAAATTATTCGTACGCTAAACCTAAATTAAATTAGGTTAAACCATACTTTAGTATGTATCCTCACCCAAATGTTCAAGAGTTAATAGTTATTTCCTTCTGTTTAAATATACATACCACTGAAATGAAATTTATTCGATTTTTTAACTATCAATATTACTCCGATTCAATTTTCGATGGTGAAAATATTATTGAGTCCCAAAAAAACATAAAGCCAAATGTCACTTAAAGTATGCCTTAAAATCACTCTCTATGAAATTTGGTATAGAAATGTACCAATATGGAGATAGATGATTAAATGTTACCGTTCTATTAAGTGAATATATTTTGCTTCCAATGGTCAAACTTTTGGTCACATGTTAGATAACCAGCTTAATCTACGTATAACGATGGTAGGTTTATGTGAACTTTCATAGGGATACACCATTAAACGCATGCAAAATATAAAGTTATCAAATTATCGTGCGGCATCATCGGTAGGAAACAATGGATTTGACCCATATATATATTATACTATTTATATATATATATATACTATTATATATAATATATTAATATATTATATATATTATATATATATTATATAATATATATTTTTATATATATATATATATTTATTTTATATATATATATATATAATATAATATTAATATATATAATATATATATTTAGAACATAAGCAAATAATTACGATATAAATTATTAAAATAGAAATAAAATTCGAATGTCGCTTTTCAAGTCATATTATCAAATAAGAAATTTGAATTTAAGGTTTCAAAAGGAAATTTCAATTTACTGATATATAGGAGCTCCTCCGAACAATAAAAAAGACTAGTTTTATGTAATTATTAGCGACGTTGGCATGTTGCAACGTTGCAGTGATGGCTTCCGCAGATAATGAAATATATGACTAAATTGTTAATGTATGAAGGAAGTATATTACTATAAGTATATATATTATCTATAATATATTTTATATATATCATTATATATATATAATATATATATATTATATATATATATATATATATATATATATTATATGGTAAAACGTTAAGTGTTAATGTCTACTTGATTGTCGATATATAGTAATATATAGATATCGTATATCTATAAATCGATAATTATCGTATTGAGTATCTATTGTATCGATATTCTCGTATATAATTATTTATATATATGTATATACTATATATATATATACTTATTATATAAATATATATATAATTATTATATATATACTATATATTAAATATACATATTACGCTTTGTAGTCATATTATATATATATATTATATTAGATATATATATATATATAATATTATAATATATAATTATATAACTTATAATATATATATATATATATATAATATATACTATTATTTATCATATAATATATATATAATATATTAATAATAGTAATCCAATGCCCAAATGGTTTTGAGATTTTAGAGTACGAATAGATTGTTGCGATTAATGATCAAAATTATCATTTTTTGATTTAATTGTTTTTTTGGGTATATCACTATAACGAATCATAGGGTAGTCCGCTCCGATGTCAGGAGTGCGGGTTTCGGCTCGTAGTGGACTATCGGGGGGATAATCCCCCCGGGATTGGTCTTCCGGAACCCAGCTCTTTGGTACTTTGGGTGTCGGGGGGTTCTCCGCATCCCTCGGGTATGAAACGTCCCCGTTGCGTCACCATCGTGCTCGACCCCTAAAGGGGTAAATATCTTCACATTTTAGAGGGCTCGTTGATCCTGTTTCGTAAAATAGTTAGCCCTATAACTTTACTGATCAACTGCTGCCGTAACAGCACTAATAGCCATTAAAATAGGCATTATAGATACTTATATATCTATATTATATATATATATTATATTTTATATAATATATATATATAATATGAATATCTATATATGCTATAACTATATAATATATTATATATATAATTATATTTATATGATATTATAGTATATTAATTATATTATATTATATATTATCATTATATTATATATATAATTTATTATAATATAATATATATTAATTATATTATTAATAATATATATTTATATATATATATATATATATATATATAATTTATATATATATTATATTATATATTATATATACTATACTATATATATATATATATATTATATACTCTATATACTATATATATATCTATAGTTATATATATATTATATATTATTTAATTTCCAAATTTTCCTTTTTGGACAGCTTAAAAAAAAATTCAAGTAGTTTCATCCTGTCTTGTAAACTTTTTTAGAACTGCATTTTCCTGTTCTTAATAAAGCGATTAAGTGTTTTTTTCCTGCTGCTCTTAGGAATTAGTGCTTCAGTAAGTTATTCTCACATTTTAGCTGTAATATGTATAAGTAAAGTACGTATACGAAAAATGCCCTTGTAGTATATAAAAAAGTCCGGCAAACCTCATGTTTTGAAACTGAAAATAATATTTTCACATAGCATAGCCCATTTCATACCCTGTTGTCATTCTTATTATTATTTCGATGTTGCCCAATTTCTTGCCCTATAAGCCAATACAACATATATTAATATATAATATATATATATATATAATAATCTATATATATTATATATATATATATTATAGTATATATTATTTATCAGTATATTAATATTTTATATTAATACTATATATATATATTATAGGTCGATTCGCATGAATATTGATATCATATCAATTTTAAATCATTATCAAAATATTCAAATATCGATATTTATTCGATATTTGCTTAAAAGTTTTTAAAAACTTAAGTAGCCAATATTAGTAGCTATATTATAATATATATTTATCTATTATATTATATATATTATATTATTATATATATTATATTATATATAAGTATATACGCAATATTTGTCGATTGTATTCTGTATAATAGTGAGGTTTGTATTTCAAATAACTTAAATTAGTGTAAGTTACATACCGTCGAGTTTTGATCAAATGGTATTGAAATTATTTAGGTTAAGTTATGGCTGAGTTATGTACATCGGTAGTCCCAGTAAGTATTACATTAGCCTATATATATATATATATATTTATATATATTTATATTATAATTTAATATTTATATATATATTGATATATAATATATATTATATATATATATACAGTTTATAATATACATTATAGTTTCATAGGTGCCAGATAAATAAGTTTTTTTTTTTTAAATCATATATTAGTAAGTATTAATTGCATTAATTAGAGTAAACGAGAAAGATTGAACTATTAAATTAAATTGAAGTAGGCGAAACGCTGATTTTGCATGAAGAATAGCCGCTTTTAGTGCTGTCCGATTGAAAGATTCAGGTAAGGTGAATATCTGTATTTTTTGGTAAAATTATTTTCCGTATTGCGCTTTGTTTTCATATATAGATTTTGAGTAATGTCCTCAACAAAACATCATTAATAACATGAACTTAGAGGCAGTAAACGCACCTACCTGATTGTTGATCGAGGTGCAGTAAATTTCCCACCCCCCCCCCGAAGCCCAACCTACATGGAATCTACGCTGCGTTAAGTTTTATTATTTGCGGCAATTTTGCATTGAGAAATTATACAGAATGTCACTGTTCTTCGGGCTGCTCAATCGTTGTTTTAAAAGTAAAATATTATTAATAGACTTTTTTTTTCTTTAATTATAATTTTTTGATTGTTTATTTTACTTTAAATTAATTGTTTGTGTCATATAATGAATATGAAAAAAAAAATATGGCAATAACTTTATTATATATATATATATTATATATATATATATATATATTATATATACTACTATATTACTATGATATATATATATATATATTATATATATATATATATTATATATATATTTATTATATATCTTATATATATTAAAACTTTTAATATTTTAATAAATGTGATGAATCTTAATGCGCGAGCCACATTAAAACAGTACGCGGAGCCATGGTTGCGCGAGATACGGGTTGGGCACCACTGGCGTAGCTAATGTTTTTTTACTTTTTTTCATATATTGTTAGTATATGATATTCTCAGCATTTAATTATGGCCTCATATGGCAAAGATCAAATTTGAAAATATTAAAATTTAATAAGTAAGCAAAACGTTCATTTTTGCATGAGAAAGAAATATCGGCAATTTAGTATCCATAATTATTGTAAAGATTTAAGCGTGGGCGTAAAATATAACATTGGGTAAAATACGTTCTGTGATAACAAACATTCATAACCTACTAGGGAGTAACCGCAATCATAACATATATGATCGACGATGCAGCTAAAATACTAATATATGGATATACGATGCTGATAATTTGACAGTAAAATACATGGATATACTTTGCAGTAACAATGTTATATTTTTTTATTTGATAAGATTTTTGCACTGAAGATGAATGTGTGAAAAGACTTACGTTTTTAAATATAGAATGAGGAAAACGTAAAAAGACGATATTATTAATACTATACTTTTTTATTATTTAATTTTGAGACCTGTCATCAGCGCTCCAAATTTATTGAGTAACAATATAATAAATCCATAAATCGAAAAACAACAATTTATCTCCACATGAAATCATAAGGATATTATAATATATATATTATAAATAATTTATATATACTTATATATGAAATCAATATTATATATATATATATCATATATATATATCTATATAATATATATATATATTATTTATATATACTATATAGATCCCAAATTCCGTCAGTGCGAACGGAATTATTTCCTCTGATTAGTACTTCATCTAACATAGGGAGTAAATTAAATATTTTTTATTTTATTATTATTATTATTATATTTTTATTTATTTATTATTAATTATTATTTATTATTATTATATTTTAGATTAAACTTTAGTTTAAAAATATTAATTATTAATTAAATGATAATTTTTCTTTCGTAAACTCTACCATCTCCAAAATTGCTATTACAGATGGGTTTGTCATTATTTAATCAGATGATTCTTTAATTGTTTTCATAAGGAAGAAAAGATACTTTAATCTCTAAAAAAAAAAAAAAAAGACCTTTCTTTTATAGTTTGGATAAGAGTTGAAAGGATAGAGCTTGGTAATAGTACTAATAAACAGGTTTGTGCGTTCTTTGTTATGAGTTAAACAACAAAAAAAAAACACTTATTATGGAATTAAGGTAATAGAGAGAGAGAGAGAGAGAGAAGAGAGAGGAGAGAGAAGAGGAGAGAGAGTAGAAGAGGGAGAGAAGAGGAAGGAAGGAGAGAAGAGAGAGAAGAGAGAGAGCAAGAGGCAGAGGGAGAGACGAGGCGAAGCAGAGAGAGAGACGAAGATGAGGAATGAGAGAGAAATTCTTAATAAAATGATGTATTCCTTCTTTATTTCTTTTCTAAATATAAGTACATTTAAGGGACTTCGATTAATTTAAATTCAAATGGCGAAAGAACCATTTTATCTTCGCCGAACTACAAATGTCGAAGGTTTACGAAGTAGTAAAAACGTGTCATATTACAATAACAGACCTAGTTAATACTTTACACACTTGATTAATACGAATATTATTTTTCAAAAATTATATATATAATATAATAAATAATAATAATATAATTAATAATTAATATATCCAATAATAAAATAATATATAATAACTAATAAATAATTAATACAATAATTATAATTA
>JABUQX010121097.1:0-5000 GCA_015478945.1 Trachelipus rathkii
CGTTGTGCTTCGTTCGATATATCGGATATAGCGTTCATAACTTTCGCGTTATCGTGAAACACTTTTTCAGCGTTTCGTGCGCCCTTCAATATATGTATATATATATATATATATATATATATATATATATAAAAATATATATATATATATATATATATATATATATATATATATATATATTTAATAACTATAATATATATATACATATATATATATGTATGTAATATATATATATATATATATATAATAATAATATATATATATATGGCAGTATATATATACCAACTGCTGCTGCTATATATGTATATATAAATAACAAATAGCTCTTCTTTCTGCGCTTATTGCAGATTCTTTATCACTATATATATATCTTTCTCTATATGTATATGCTTAACCCATAATAACCTTATATAACTCTCCCTTATATATATATATATATATAACTCTCAATATCTTTTCTCTATATATATATCATTCTAGTTACTTTGACAGCTGGTTTATTCATCTGCGTCATCTAAAATGTTCTAAAATTATTTAAATGTAAAAAAATAGTTTATTAATGAATCACTGATATTTGTCTTGTTTTAATGGTTTGACAAGTTTTATCAAGAACGGTTTTTCTAAACTCTAAATACATGTTTAATTAATGTTATCTTATTTAAGTAAACATTATTAGCATATGTTTTAAAAGCATAAGACTAGTTTTATCGAGAGCAGTTTTACTATACTATAAATACATGTTTATTTAATATTATTTTCACAAATGTGTTTTAAAAGGATAAAACAAGTTTTATCAAGAACGGTTTTAATAAACTCTAAATACATGTTTAAATAATATTATCTTATGTAAATAAACATTAACATACGTTTTAAATTAACATGATTTATTTTAGAGGTATTTCTAACCTCTTTATTTAAATAGATTTCTGCGAACACTTTCTTTAATTGAGACCAAAACCAAAACTACTTTATTTTGCGCTCCAAAATTGGTGAAAACTTTTGTTCTCTAATTAAGTGATTAATTAATTTTTTTTTTTTCTTTCACGACTTCCTTTTTTACCACCCACTTGATTTTCGAAAGTCACTTCTCTCAGGGTCTGCAGCAATTATATATATATATATATATATATATATATATATATATATATATATATATATATATATATATATATATAAAAACCCACCCAATCCCTCTCTCTATCTGTATATATATATATATATATATATATATATTATTCACCATCCCCTCTGGTAGAATCTGTATTGACCTGTCAGGTGTCGCCTCCTGCAAAAACCTCCTCCCCACAGTGGTTCTATCCTCGTACATTCTTCTCTCTTCCACATCCACCATAGACACTCCTATGACGTTCGTTCATCGCATCTTCCACCGCGTCCTTCCATCACTTTTCTTCGATCTGTCTCTTAGAGGTCTGCAGCCCACCCCATGGCATTCAGCATCTTTCTTCATCCAGTTCTCTTTTCCATTCTTGAGGTGCCCTTACCATCCTCAGTTGATTCTGTTGTATATGTTTAGTTATTGATCAAATTCTCAGCTCTCTTCCATTTTCTCGCCTATCTCTCAGGGTAACTCCTTCAATCAATCTCAGCACCCTCGTCTCCGCCAATTCCTCTCTTCTCATATGTGTAGTATTTAATGCCCAGCATTCCGATCCGTACACTAGTAATCGTCTCAGTATTGTTTTGTATATCACCATTTTTACATCTTTTGAGTATAGCTGTTTCTTTCAGTACTGGACATAATGATCCTACGTTCTGAGAGAACTTCTTTATCCTCTCGCCTATCTCCCCTCCCTGACCTCCTCTCCCCTCCATCATCACTCACAAGGTATTTGGTATCCACCTGCTGTAGTCCTTTTCCTTCTATATTGATGTTCAATTCTGTTTTTTCTCTAGCTATTTCATTACCTCCGTCTTCTCCTTATTCATCTTCATACCGATTTCTCCCATTTGGACATTAAATATGTTCAACATTTCATGCAGATCCATGCCCTCCTCTGATGTCAATGTTGCATCATCTGCGTATATCACTGAGTTCTCATTGTCCACCTGTCTTACATATTATCTTCAGTCCCGTAATCCATATAATATGAATATGCAGGAGCAGGAAGCACACCACATTATCTCACTCTGAACTCACCTCAAACCATCCTTCCTCTCACTTCTCACCATCTTCTTGTACCGCAGTATGTGTACTTTGTTGCTCCTTTAATTTTGTGGTGCTTCGCCTCTTGTTCGTCCAATGCTCGCCATATCTTTCCCCCTATCCAATTCTATCAGTAGCTTTCAAAGTTCTGGCTTGCCCATCTGCTCCTTTTATTCCACATTCTATTTTCTATGATCATTTTCATGTAGAGAAGGTGGTTCCGTTGTACTTTTTCCCGCTCTGAAGCCGTATTGCCAACTTCCCAGTTTATCTTCAACTTTGATTCTCAGTCTCCTTTCAATATTCTCTCGTATATTTTGCTTGCAACATTCAGTAAAGCTATCCTTCTATAGTTGTTACAAATTCTTTTACCTCCTTTCTTATATATAGGGGCAAATACCGGTCTGCTCCATTCGTCGGGTTTTTCTCAATTGTCCCTTATCTCATTCAGTAGTTATAGTAGCCATACTTCCACTCCTCCAGTCTTGTATAATTCAGCACTCAATCCATCGGTTCCTGGGCTTTTTCCATTCCCTAGCGTTTTTATTGCCTCTCTTATTTCCTCCAGGAATATCCCCTTTGCCCTTTCTCCTTCCTCTACCACCTCCCGTTCTCTCTCCATCTGCACCTCCCCAACCTCAAATCTCAACAATTCTCTCATAGTATTCTCTCATCTTTCAACACCTCCTCCTCCCCTACCAACATTTTCTCCTCACTTATTCATTATGCGTTTCTGGCTCTTTCAGGTTCTCATGCACCAGCCAATCATGGGTATTTTTTGTTTCCATCCCAGGTTCTCCTTCATATATATATATATATATATGTAAATATATTTATATATATATATAATATATATATATATATATATATATATATATACTATATATATATATATATATATATATATATAGATAATATATATATATATATATATATGTATATATATATATATATAACAATATATATATATATATATATATATATATATATACACCGAAACATAACATGTATATATATACACACTATATATATATATATATATATATATATATACGATTATTATATATATATATATATATATGCTTTCTAAATGTGCTCTTTCTATATATATATAAGCGCATGCAAGGGTGAGAGTGTGTGTTTTGCAGTGGATGTTGATGTACAATATGTATGCATGTATATGTAATATAATATTAATATATTATTAACAATAATGTAATCGGTACATCCCTAATATATAATATATATATTAATAATATCTATATAATATATATATATAATATTATATATGTAATAATTTGTTTATTTATTTACCAACGATCTGGTGAGAATGAGTAATAATAGTATGTAATAATAATAATAACAATATATATAACAATAACAGTAATAATAATAAATACGAATAAGAACCTTAGCACACTACAGATCTTGCTTGTGTCTTACATATTATGGGTTGAACCTTTATATATATATATATATATATATATATATATATATATTTCTTTCTTATATATATATATATATATATATATATATATATATATATATATATATATATATTGGTATTAGTGTATTAGTGAATGCCAGGTCATTGGAATATTAGAGATGGAGGAAGTTTGGCGTTTTTTTTTTTTTTTTAACAAGTTGTCAGATTATAAAGTTTATCAGATATGTGTTTATGAGTTACGATTTACATTATTTATTTTCAATGATTGCATGCAGTAAAGAACTCTTGGATTTACTTTCCTGAGCAATGAAAGCTTTTGCCGGTTAATCTTCAAAAGATCCTTAATTTCTTGTGGGTTTAAATTACATCTCATTCGTATGGATAAGGTAGAAAGTTTCAAACTTGTAGTCCGAGTTGAATATATTCCTGATCAAATTGAGGTATTCATATTTGTTAGCCTCATTTGTCTATTTTGAAGTAAAATTGATTGCCTCTTCTTCGGGAATATTTTTCTACATAAAGTGAAATTACATGCATAGTCTTTCATGCTGAAAAATTCTTGTAGACCATCAATGGAGTATTGTGCATCGTAATATTCACATCTAAATTATTCCAAGAGGCAAAACGGGTCTAAATATATTCTTTTTAAATTTTTTGCAAATTGTTTACTATCATATTACTTTATGAAATTATTCTTTATTTCTATAAACGTTACAACTCAAGTCTCTAAGATATTCGCCAACTAATTTGCTAAGAAAAATCTTCTTGATGGGTTTACAAATATTCTTAGTAAGCGTAAATTTAAAAGACTCTAACATTGGATTAAAGTCTGAAGTCGTGTTCTTATTTAAGACACCTTAAAGTTGCAGACACGATTGCAACAATATATATATATAAAATATATAATATATATATATATCTAATAATATATATATATATATAATATATAACAATAACTTATATATATATAACCTTATATAATATAATATATATATATATCAACTTATATATATATAATATATATAGTTCATATATATATATATATATAATATATATAATATATATATAACATATATATATATATGTATGTAATATATATATATATATCTTAACAATATATATGTATATAATAATATAATTTATATTATATGTATATGTATAATATACATATATATATATATGTATATTTGTAATATATTATAATGTATAATAATAATATGTAATATATATAATAATAATATCAATATAGTAATATGTATGTGTATGTATGTATATGTAGCAACAATAGCATAATATGTATATAATATCCCAACTATGTAATAATATGATTTATGTATATATGTAATAATAATGTAATATATATATAATATATATAATAATAATAATATA
>JABUQX010121097.1:17500-36431 GCA_015478945.1 Trachelipus rathkii
AAAATTCAGGAGAAGTTATGGAAGCTGTTAAACCGTCAGATGAAACACGAAGAAGGAAAGACATAAAGACAAAATGAAATGCTAATTATCTTTTTCGTTAAAGTGTGTGAAAGATAGGGAAGAAGATAAAACAGAAAACTTATTGCATTGACTTTGCTGAGAATGGATTTTGTTTGTATGATTCCGGAACAAATTAATAATTGTAATTTCTAAGGTTTGAAGACGCCAATGGTTAATGAAGGAGTCTGCTTGTAATGTATGGCATAATGGTGGTAAGAGTTAAGGTTTATGAGTCAAAGAAAATGTCACTTATATATATGATTTCTGTTCATAGCTGAGGAACCACTAGCATTTATTACATTGGCGAAACACGATAGTCAAAAAATTATTGATGCATTGATAATCGATATTTTTTTAAAACATCGAAAACCATTCGATGTTATTGTTCAAAAAATGCTGTGACATTTTTATGAGGTGGCGAAGACTAAAATGGAAAAACTCTTCGAAAAAATTTGCAAATATTTATTTTTAGGATCTTAATTTTTCCTGATTTCCTTTTTCTAATTTTTTTCTCCTGCAATTAATTATATAGGTATTATCAAATTTCCTGTCATATATTTTTACCCTGAAAGCTCCTTTTTAGAGCATCAAAAGGTCTAAGCAAGGTAACTGCTTCATGAATGAATTTTAATTCATCAGTTGTCGTCATTGTAGGTGCCTTGCTATGTTTTTGAGAGAGTAAAATTTAATCAATGTAACCCGACAGCAAAATAAATGTATCTAAGCTATAATAAGTAGAATTCCATCTAGTTACATCCTGAACAGGATATAAGAAGTTTCTTCTTCCGTTTTCCCCTCTTTCATTTCTTCTGGCCTAAGATTGTCCATGGCTGCATTGCTATGTCATGAAATAAGTTATCGTTTTACCTTTATATTTGGTCTTTGAAAACTGCGAGACACTATCAATGGTTTTTCCAACAACAAGGTTAACCTATTGCGCTAAGCAAGGAATACCAATCTTACTACAAGCTCGCAGTGTTCTAACAGCAGCGACAATGCATGCTCCAGAATCTGTTGTTACAGAAATAATCTTACCTGTTGGTATAGCCCACAATTGTAAACCCTAAACATACGGACGAGATATTAGACTTATTTTCGTCTGAATATATTATAATATATATTATAATATACATTATAATATAATATATATATATAGTATTATATATATATATGATATATATATAATATTATATAATTATATATATATACTATATATATATATATATATATATTATATATTATATACATAATAATTCTATAAACTTATATATATATCTATATTATTATAATATATATTAAATATAGTATTATATATATAGTATATATATATATCTAATATTATATATATATATTATATATTATATATATATATATTATATATATATATCTATATTATATATAGTATATTATATATATATATATAATATATATATAATTAATATATATTATTATATATCTATAATATATTTATATTTATATACTACAGTATGTAATGCTTAATGCAATTCAGATATATATTTTGATAGTTAACCCTGGGCACAAAAACCAATTTTCTCTGTAGGTATCCATTCCATCTCTTTTACTTCTCCTTTTTCTCCCATTATCTTTTTCTAGATCTTTCGTTCTTGAAATTTTCCATCTTCCTTTCAGTTTAATAGAAACCAACTTCTCCTTCTAATATATACCATTGGTTTTTTCTTCACACACAGTACACACCAAGATTAGCTTCAACTTACTTCTTATATCTTAGGCGGTTCTGTATTTGTTCTATCTCTAATTATTATCTGAGACCAATTTCGTTTCTCTTCTTTTATTTAATTAATGAATATACACAATGTTGATCAACTCGCATTTATAATAAACTTCCTCATAATCTTCCCCGATTCCTACAAAATAACCAAAAATATCAACAACATTTACATAAAATATTCAGTTTGTTAAAAATAACACAATCCCTTAAACGAATATTTAAACCACAAAAGGAACAAACCAGCGACTCAATGTATCTTATAAAGTCCCTGCCTTGATTTGTCCGCAGTGGTACAGGTGGGACGCACACCACATTTCGAGAAGATTATATACATCAGATATGATATTACTATGATGCCCGAACTCAGCTTAACATACCACAGATCGTTCAAAGGACATAGGATTAACATTTCCATCTGCATTATCTTAAATACATTAACCATATCACAAAAAAGGAAAATAGTTGATCTTTATATATTTATAATACAAATAATTTAATAGGAGATTCAAGGTGAAGGTAAATTAGATCAATTCAGAATCGATATCATTCTTGCTTCACGTTTACCGTCGCCGATATATCAGGATTAAATTAAACAACCATCACAATTTGTTATTGATTTTTATAATTAGTTTGCTTAATAAAATTTTAGTAGTATCATCTGAAGAGGCAGGAATTAACTATCCTAGGCGAAAGCTAATGTCTGTTATGTTTATTATTTGTAATTAATTTTTTTTTAAACAATTAAATTTTATTATGTTTTAAAATAAAAGTTTTTTTTGTAACCAATATTACTATATATATTATATATATTATATAATATATATATTATATATATATATATATATATATATATAATATATATATATAATAATATTTATATATATATATATATATAATATAAATATAATATATATATATATATAATATATATATTATAATATATAATTATATATATTAATTATATCTATATATATATATTTATATATATATATATTATAAATATGTATATATTTATATATATTATATATATATATATATATATTATATATTTATTTATTATATACTTTATATATATAATAATATATATATAGTATATCTATAATATAGAGAGGAGAGAGAGAGAGAAGAGAGAGAGAGAGAGAAAGAGAGCGAGAGAGAGAGAGAGGTATTTCTAAGATATCTGCTCATACTAAGTATAGTTCCTTCTTTACCTGATTAGTCATAATATTCTCTTGTAAAGGATGTCATTTAACCGTATACACGATTTATTCTTATTCAACACCCATATCTAAAAGAAAATATTTATATAAAGTAAAACAACAAAGGCCGTGGGGTGGAAATTTTTCGATAAATCGAGTGCGGGAGAGAGAGAGAAACGAAGTAGTCTGAAGCAGAAAAGGTACACAGAAAGGAAATGTAAACAAAGAGACCTGGTGTTCTCCCCAAAGAAGAGTTAAGGCGAGCCCTGGCTCGGTACCTTCCCCATAGGTCAATATGAAGGACGATACTATTCGCGGTTCCTCCAACGAGAAAGATCCCCACACAAGTTTTATGAAGCTAACGAAGGCCAAGCTAAATCAGCTGGTTGCCACGGGAGCCTTGAAAGCGCTAAAGTGCTATGCTGGCCGTTTCCGCTCCTAACTACAGTCTTTGTTAGAAAAACGGAAATGGCCAACGTAAGAAACCTAATAAGAGACTCTTAGGATTAGCTAAAGCAGGAGCAACAGTGCGAGAAGTAGACCGATTTTTGGGCTTCCAAATATTCACAGATGTAATTATTCGTATTAGTAAGAAGGCCAGGGTAAACGTACTGCAAAGAAACGTACAAAAAATTATGAAGACCTCGAGACAGAACCAGGCATTACTAGCCAAAACATTCCGAACAAGCATCTGGAGAGTCAAAAGTACTTACCATTATCAGTAACTTCGGTTAACCCTTCACATACACTGCTTACCGAAGTAGGGTTGTGTGCTCACCGTGCGGCTTTCAAAATGTAAGGGAATGAGATAGTCTGCTCAGCGCTCTATGAATATAAGAAACCAGGGGTCAGCGTCTACATTGGAGTGATATTTTTATTTTTTTCGGAGACTAAAGAAGGAACAATGAAAAAGTGTTAAAAAGACTAGATACTTATACATCAAATTTGAATCCCCAATAAGTGCAAAATCGGTGTCACAAGAATTAAAATACCTGGGTTTTCATTCTAAAAATCAAGAACGAATCAAAACCACTCCTGAATAAAGTTGCAGCAAGTATCCACTTGTGTAATACCAAACACATTGAAGAATTCGTGCTCTCATTGGGAAGCTTAAGCTTTTACAGAGCCACACTCGCCTTGTATTGCAATTTTTTGGCCCCCCTCAACTAGAAATATCTGAAAAGTTAAGCTATGCAAGCAGAGGCGTATACAATGGAATATAGAGATCCGAAAAAGCAATTCTTCGATGTTCGAACAATGCTCTATAAACGCCTTACGCTCGCTTCACCCAGGTCGCGAAACAAACAAGTAAATGTATCATGTCACACGCTACGTAGAAAAGGCTTGCTGTCGGAGGAATGATAATGGGCGGGACGGACAGATGCAACGAACAGCGAACCCGTATGCTATCTATATACCGAGTTTGAGCCAGGTACCGAAAAGGGAACGAAGAGTAAGTGTAAATGAAGAGGCGAATAAAACACAAGCTCTGGATAATTAGCAAGATAAATGTAATAAAGAGACGAAAAAGAAATGAAAACAGATATGCTAGAGTTGCCATATAGGAAAAATAACAATTTTTTCGACGACATTGTATACAAAAGAGAACAATAAGTACAAATTCCTAGCCAAATTAATGACATAGTTGTAATTCAAACATAGCCCGGGGCAGAAGTGAAAGTTAGCAATTCCATTCCATACTTATTACAACTTCATAATTAAGTAGCGTGGAGGCCCGATAATTGCAGTAAGGCCATATTAATATACTACACATGCATTAGCGAGAGAGTATTATTATTTTTGATTTATTTTAAACCCTACTGTTTTATTTGCAGAACACGGCCAAACACGCGAGTACCGTTTCGAACCAGACGTCAGATCACTTCATGGACAAAATCGAAACAACCACAGAAATAAAACATATTAACATAACCGATCTACCGAACGATGCACATATTAAGTGTGGTGGACGCCTAAATACCAACCTCATGCCGAATCAATAGCAAAAGTGAGATTTACAAAGAACAGGCACAATGTACGTGCCCATCTCATATACCCAGCTCCTACCAATTCAACGGAGGCTGGCAAAACAATAAAACAGCTTGGTTGGAAATGCATAATGTCATACACTAAGTACATTAAACTTTTTAGAAGGTGAGTTTCCAATAATACGAATAATCCACCATTTAACAAACTTCTTAAACTGCAATACCATCGATATTCGGTCGAGAGATGTAGAGAGTCGCATTCCGCATAATCGAGTATACATATACAGAAAATGAATTGTACAGTATGTGGAAAAAAACAAAAGATTGCGCTGGACAATCTAGATAGTAAATGTTAGAATTAGTAATAACCGATGCTCATCTCCGTAAATTAAAGCTAAGTGGAAAATATTTAATAATTACCAGTATCCCAATATGATATAGTATATAAAAGATGAATTCTAATAACTATACAAATTAATTGAAAAAAAATAGAACTATTATAAACCGTATAAGTAACCCAACCAGCTATAAAATTAGAAATTACACCTAAAATTTGAAGAAATATTAATCCAATCGAACAATAGAATCCCAGTGCCTTGAAAGTTAATTCAAGCCACAAGGTTTCTGTACATGCAAAAAGAAGTAGATAAGGGGTGTATGTTGATGTCTCTTTGGCTATGCGAGAGTAGTTACCAACCAGAAATATGCGTTGATGACAGGTGTATATACAGAATACACATTACATCAAGAGGTCATTTTAGGCAAATATACCACTAAACTGAACCTAACAAAACATAGACATTTAAAAATAAGTAGTTTGTGTATATAAGAAAAGTTAACAACAGCTAGAAAGTTTAATTTATGCAACGAAGAATGTGAGCATATCAACCATTAGCAAAGTCGGGGGCTCTAATACATCCCGAAAGATTAGTGGAAAAATACTATCAAAAAGAGTACCTTCATCTATTAACTGAAAACCCAGGTACCAATGTAAATTACGAGTAAAATTAAGCCTGTTCTTGTCTAACGGATGTCTAAGTACTCACATATATATTACAATTATTGAATAGGTATTCAAGTAGCTTTTAAGTATTGGGTGATACCAAGAGATTCATGAACTGGAAAAAATTACCCATAATAATCGAAATAACAGTCATTGAGCAAATTAAGCGTCCTTCATGAGAATCTTTGCCATTCATATGTAATGATTTCCACCAAAATTGCCGATATATAACAACACAAACGAGTGAGTCGTGTTGATCTTTCCACAACTGCATCTCAACTCAATGTTCCGCAGATGAAAATGTCTGTTAAACTGAAAAATAGGATCTCAAAACCAGCAAATTTTCAGAACGACTGAGACTAGCATAAATCCCTTCCGGAACAGGAATAAATTGAAACAAAGTTCATTACAGCACCACTGCTATATTTCACCGTCTTGAGGATTGTACCATATGTTAGGTCAGCACCATAGTAGCTTAGTTCAGAATCAAATATAGGCACTTCAAAGTTTCAACTTACCTTTTACACTCTATTGTTTCACAAATCCTGCGACCATACTCAATATACTCCCCATAAAGCTCACCTGGAGGAAGGAATCACCACCGTTGGCAACTGTTGCTCCCTGCCTTCAAATGATATAAATATCTACCCGGACAGGAAGTATAGTCACGGATCCCTAACACAATAAGTCGCAGAATTTATAAAAACTCTAAATGACCTATAATTGATAATCTATCATTAGAAGAATACTGGTCACACTTCATCTTATGCCAAACCTTAGCAAATTCGACAACTTATTAGAAATATCGAAGGTTCTTTGATTCGCAATAAAAATAATCATTGAAATAAATGACAACCAAAGTATATAAAATTGGTCAAAAAAATAAACAATTAACCTATGCAAGACAGTCAAATATAGTCAACACGGTCAAATATAAAATACAATACATATAGCCCTTTATAAAGTGTATAGATAACTTTACTACAATCGACAGCAAAATTGTGTATATTATCCTGAAAAACGGGCCGCATCGTGACAAGAAAGATTGGAAAAAATCATCTCTAAAACATTATAATACATTAATCTACAATTAATTTGCCTATTTGAATTAATTTTAAAAGCGAAAAGAAATATTGGAATATAAGAATTGGAGGTGATCTCAATTATTAAGATATATATATATAAATTAAATATACCATAACTAATACATATATACTATATTTAAATAAAATATATCTAAATATATATAATTAAATTATATATATATATATATATATATAATATATATATATATAATATTTATTAATTTAATTATATATATTAAAATAATACTATTACTTAATCTCATCATTCACTACTAACTTATAAATACTATCTATGTATAAAATTAAGCAGCATACTATATAAGTTTTAAAATTATTGCGTCAAGAAGTTACACTTTCATTACAACTGATTAAAAGGCTATTGAAAATATAATTTAACGTAGTAGTGTAAATATTTCAATCGATAATGCTATAGTTAATTATTATAATTAAGTTATTAATAATATGTGAAAACGGTATTCTGAATCAAAGTAAGTAAATAACTATATCACTTCCTAATATAATTTAGTGTTTCTCATTTCCTATGTATTTTTGACATTAAAGCACGGAGGTTGCATAGAGATTTTGGAAAGTTAAGTACAATAGATCACAGGAAACCATAATATTTCACTACTCTAAATGTACATCTTATAATGAAAAGATTCAACTCAAACCTCTAAATAATCTATCACAACATAGGACAACCAATCAATAAGGTCTTAAAAATTTAAATTTGAACCTGTTAGTAAATAATCAAGTATATTACAAATCCAAGGAGAGTGTAAGTAAAACTTAAGGAACCTCTGTGCCAAAATCCTTGTACACCCATGTAAGGAGACTGACATTCCATATTCTCCAAATGTGTAACTATGTAAACGCGTTGGTATTAGAATTAACCAGCTAAGGATTGTTTATGTTAAAGGCAATTTTGAAATAATGTTACAAAGAATCCAAACTCAGCCAATAAGAACGGCGAAATGAATTAAAATGTAAACTAAGAATGCCCGTGCTCTTGTTTATTTAAGGCCAGGCTACCTGCCTCAAATCTTAGAGTTCCATAGCTTGAAAGACCCATAATCATCGTAACCATAGGACTTGGCATTGAGTCATAATGTAGCCAGTTTAACAACTAATGAACCGGATTTAAAACTAATTTTTTTATTTATAAATCAATATTCTGAAAAAAGCTCACAACTTTTTACTATTCAGATCTATTAATTTACTCTTCCATTGCTAGACAGTTCAGTAAATTCTTAACATCAGCGTGCTATTAAATTTTTTTCACCTGTTTAATAATAATAAAAGCAAAAAAATAGCAATTCAATCACCTTTCACATCACGTCTTCAATACTATCTATAAAATAATTAATTATTTTCTTAAGAAAGCAGCAGGAAGAATAATTTTTATGTAGATATAAAATATTACAATAATACTATATTATATATTATATAAATATAATATAATTAATAATTAAATAATATAAATTAAATATATATTATAAATTATATATATTACTTTAATATATACTAATAAATATTATAAAATATATAAGTAATTAATAATCATATATCTCTGTATAATAATATTACTTAAATATTAATATATTAATAATTATAAATTAATAATATTATAAATATAATATTAAAATAAATAATTAAATATAATATAATATATATTATAAAATTATAAATTATAATACAATAAAATTATAATTAATAATATAAGCAGAATTGCACCCATTTAATTATTTATACACACACACAATTATTAACTAAAACTTTATATATAATTACATTATAAAACATGGAATAAAATCTATTATTATAATTACTTGAGGTAAATGCTCACTATACTTTCGCCATAGCATCTACGTCGTGGCCACTTCTATCAGAGTAGAACCTTTATAAAAACTTAAAAAGATAATTCTTACTACGTATATATGAGAGAAGGATTACTGAGAGTTGCTATTATGAAATCCGGGTGGTTGTCAGTTTTTTTATTTTTTGCCAGAAGGAGTTTTTATTTGTATTAACAATAATACACACAGAATTTATAGTTGTTATGTCATGATAATTAAAATATTATATCGTGCTAATCCATTAACTATACTTTCATTCATTCACCTGCTATGTTGTGAATTGTAAATAGTGAGGGCTGTTTTTTTATGCTATATCCTGATTCTATAATAATTTGCTTTTTCACTACTGTGTTATGTTATCATGTATGCGTAAATGATTCATGTTGCATATTTCTCTATATTTTCTTTTTAATGATTGAGTTCTTTCTACAGGGCTGGTCAAGGCTGAATTTTGGCTGTCGTCCGTCAGGTCTTCTTTATGTTGTTTCTTTCTTCTTTTGAAAATCTATGGTTTCCTCACAATCCCTTTACATTGGAAAAGCAACAGTTATTTTACAAACCAATAAATTTAATAGATGATACCGAGTTTTAATTCACGCCCTACACACACATTGCATCTAAATACCGAATACATGTCATAATGCCCAAAATAATCTCTATATGGTGCGAAACCACCATAGATTTCAAAAGGCGCAAGAACAATCATACCAACGCAGACCTGACGGACGACACGCCAAAATTCAGTACTTATGAACCAGCACATAGAAGAGACTCAAACATAAAATAAGACTAATCATCTGAGAATACCTGCACACCACCAATCTATTACCGCAATAGAAAATAATAAAAGTATGAACAACCTCTTATATAAGAATAACATATTTGATAAAAAAACACCGCTCAATTACAATAAAAATAGACAGGTGAAATAATAAATATTGATACCGATGACAGCAACCCAAATTCCTAATCATGACAACACAAAAGTTCTACAAAAAAAATCCTGCAATACACACATAAAAAATCTGACACAACCACTTCCGGATTTCATCCAATAGCAGCCTCAGCAACGTCCTGCTCATCATTCAAACGTACCCCGTAAGACTTTTTAAGTTTATAAGCTCTACCTGAAGCACGGCCAACCCGCGTAAATCCGACTGGCTCGAAATAATAGTGAGCAAATACTCAGTAAACATATATTAATAATTTTTTTCAACATTTAAACTTGTAATTATACTAATAATACAATACCAAAGTGTGTTGTATAACAATAAAAGGTGCATCTTCCGTATATAAATATTAGAAAAATAGAAAGATTAAAATCATACAAAGAAACAGTCCATGGTTCGACAAAGAGACTGATTGCAGTTAGCTTATTTGGGCCTGAGGTATAAACCAATATATATATTATATTATTCATTAGCTAGTATAATCATTTTATACTAACCAATTATTTATCCCGCCGGGTAAATTCTTTATGACTATCGAGCTTTATTATATGGCGGAAAAATATTATTTTGTACTACTATTCCTAGTATATATTTTATATTAGCGTACTACAGTACCCGCACACTCTCATGTGGCGTCGCTCCGGCTACAAAACTGAGAATAGTGTATTATCTAAATATTAGTCCATAAAAATAATATATACTTATATCACATATATATACCTAGCTAATTTTACATGATATTATATTCAAATAGGTATAGATTGTAATAGAGTATAAATATATATTACCTCACATCTCACTAGAATATATAATATGCATATTATAATTTATAAGTATTATATTCATTCTTTTATATATCTTCACTAGTACCTCACTAATGGAGCTATGGTTACTTACTCACTTTAACTACTTCGTATATATTATATCTATCAGTATATTATATATTATTCATATACTGCCTACATCAGTCTTATGCCCCTATTTCACCCCTATCCTGCTCACACTAATCTACTAACCTATCATATTACTACTTTATATATTAAATTACTTTTATATTATATTACTGTTACTAATACTTATAATATTTCAACTATCAACCTACCTCTATTCTCTATATCTCTTATCTCTTAATCTATCTCTTCTCTTCTTATATAATATTATACTATCTCTCTACTCTACTCATTATATATATTAATATAATATAATATATTTATATCTATATCTATATATATATTAATATATATATCTTATATATATATAATATATAAAATAATAAATAATTATAAAATAATTAAATTAAATATATATTATTAATAATATATATATCTAATATTAATATATATATAAATACTATATATATATATTATATTATATATATACATATAATATATAATATTAATTATATAACTATATATAATTATATTATAATATTTTACACTATATTATATATATAATAAACAAATAAAATATAATCTAAAAAAATTATAAAATAAAATACATCATCTATCATAAATAATTTAAAATCTTTTATTGTTCTATATTTTATATCAATGGTTCATAATTACTTTCTATTATTATAAAAACTCATAATATACTATATATAAACATATATATCTATACTATACTATATATCATTTTTAAAATGTTTATTTATAATTATCTTACTATTATTATATTAACATAATATTATATATATATATATATCTATCTAATTATATCATATATATATTATATCATATATAATTATCTATTAATAATACTTATATTCTATCATCTATATATTATAAATATATTAACTATATATATATAATAATATATATCTCTCTATTTAATGTCTTGTTAATCTATATACTTATATACTATTTTTATACTATATTATTTAATATATATATATATCATATCTATATATATAATATATATCTATAATATTAATATATATTAATACATATTTTAATTACACATATATATATATGTATATAATAGTAAAATACCATATATTTCATTTTTATTGCTATCACGTAATAATGTCATATATCACGAATTAAGAGAGTTTCTATATATATAATATTCTAATATATATATTAAATTAAACATTAATTCTATTTTCATATTTAATATATATATAATAACATAATATTATATATATATAACATATAATTTATTAAATATATTATTATATTTATATATATATATACTATTCATTATATATATATATTATAATATATATATATATATATTATAATTAATTACTATAATTAATATATAATATACTATTATATTAAGTATAACTGCTTTATAATTTATTCCTTCTTCGTGTAAATTGCAAAAATAATGAATAAGATTCCTATAAATTTAATATATATATACATATATATATATATATATATATTTATTCTTATCAATATATACATATATATATATATATCTCTCATACTATTACTATTTTATATCATATTATATAATATATATATAATTACTATAATATATATTAATAATATATATATATATTTATAATTTAATATAATATTAAATATTATATATTAATAATAATTAATATATATCAATATTATTATATACATATAGTATCTTTATAAATGATTACTTCATTAATATCTATTATATATATCATATTTATATATTAATATATATAATATATATAAATATATATATATTAGAATTAACTTGGTTTGTTTTTCGGGAAACTACTTATTTATTATCATATAAATAGGAAACTGAGCTAAAAACGGAAATTAAGCAGACATATTAGTTTTATAAACTTATGTTTCTTTATCCATATATGGAAATAAACACACGAATATCATGTCAATAATAAAGTTTAGGATATATATAAAAGTTTTTGCACCAAAGGAGATTGTTTATTGGTATTTATTTTATTTCACTTTCATACACATCCAGTAAATGTTACTACATAACATAAACGACCTGACTTCATAATAAACAATCACACTAGTGCTACAAACTGTCTTACACATGAGGAATATTAAGTTGAAACTAAGTAAAAATTTAAATAAGTTTACACTTAGGAGTAAAACGGAAATCAACAATAAATTAATAAATAAATAAATAGTCACACCTAATTAACGATCCGTGAAGTTAAAAATATGAACTAAGCAATAATCTATAGGGGTACCAACGACATACAAAATAATACTTCGTTGGTTATGGTTAATAATGTTTTGAAGAATCCAACAGAGTATATAAATAGTAACCTTAAGAATGTAAATCCCCGTAACGGATATGTAGAGTGAAATATGCTAGGCTATAAATTAAAATAAAATAAAATAAAAGGATATGTCTACATCCATTAAATACTATCTTGTTAAATCTATTAAGTTGTTATAACAAAAAAATGTCATGAATTGTAAAGAGTTAATTCAGGTTACAGTTCATGGAATTGTAAGATTAATAAGTTAATTAATAATTGTAACTTAAAGGGGTAGAGGAGTGGGAGGTAGATTGAGTTCAAAGGGGGATTTAATTGTTTACAATGTAAAAAGCGGAATTCTCAAATCATTAAAACGTGTCAGTATCAGAAGTAGATGAATGCAAAATGTTAAAATCAGAGAAGTGGAGGGGTGACCAGAAACCGTGTCGTGTGCGGAGCCGCGATTTGGAGTGTTCGGGTATAGGTAAGTATGCGATAAAAGTTAGATGCGACAAATGTAATGTGTAACTATTATGATTTATAAGTAAATTATCAGCTGTAGCAATTGAAGTGCCTGGTTTTTGGCCTATATTAATAATCCTAAGAGATTATATATAAAATATCAGCTCATCTGCACCCATTATTAAAATATGTAGATCAAAACTGAGGCATTTTCAAAAACATAAGGGAGCATATTTTTATGGGGAAAGTCTATATAAGAGCTTAAATGGATCACAAATGAGGAGTTAGTTAGCAAATGAGAGTGCGTGTGGTGAAGTTGAGGGATAAGAATTGAGTTTAAATTATAGTAGAGTTTCGTAGGTCAATATACCAGATTAATTAGTATAGGGTGGGGATAAATTGTCAGCCATAATGTATAGTATGGGAATCTTAAGATAAACACTGAAAGTATTGGTGCTAGTGGAGGAGGCGGATATTTATTAGTATTTTGATATATGTTCAATTTTATATAAACTAAAGATGGAAAGTATATATCGTCGTAAATGGAGGAATCAAAGGAGTGATTGGGTTGAGTGAAAGAGAATAAAAAAGTTAAATGAAGCAGCAGTTTTAAGGTGTAACTAACCATTTCATAAGTGGAAAGCTTAATATTTTTAGTCACACGGTATTTGAGCAAAGTATATTGGTAGGATATATATTTGACTCTTGCTGATAGGAGAGATGGTGATTAGGAGTTAAAGTAGATAAGTAATTTTGTAATAGAGGGTAGATGTACAGCTAAACTTAAGTAAAATACCTATATATAGAGTGAGGGAGGTTGGATTAAGGTTTACGATAATACGGAGGTGGTAAATCTCTAGATTAGGGATTGTGGTGGATTAAGGTATACATCAAGGAAGGTGGTACGGGTGTTTTATATTTAAAGGAGGTATTTCATCCTATGTAGACTAGGTAAATATTGTATGATTGGGGTATAGTGTATTGATTTTTGGTGTTTAATATATAGTTATATAATATAATAATCGAAATAAAGTAGTCGTAGTAATTGGGGTTTATTTACTTTACGAATAAAAAATATAGTATAAACTAATGTTCCGATCTTCTAAAATTAGTTACTATCCGTTAGTATATCTCAAGGGCGAGTCCACTTGATTTTTACATTATATGGGTAGCTTCACATTTCTTAGAGTATCCATTAGGTAATATATAGGTAATAGTAACATCTCAAGATAGGTAACCAAAAGGAAGCCAGCTTGGCAAGGTATGGGCCTATGAAAGGACTGATATCGCCAAAGATCACTTGGAGGAATGCCGCATCTGTGGGAAGTATGACAATGTTCATGTAATGACATCAATCCCCGATTTGCCTGGCTATTTTCGAGCGAACATCCCGCCTCTAATTTCTTATTAAGAGCGCTTCATTTTTTGCTTCATAAAAATAACAAGTTTATTAACTTTATCGCAACATTGTCTCGAGGGATTCCTCTTCCTTTTCCCCCCTTTATCTTCATTCTCTTCCTCTTCATCTTATTCTATTTCGAATTCTTCTTCCTGTTATTTTCGTTCTAACTCTTTTGTTGTTGTCGTTTTTGCTCTTGTCAATGTCCTTTTGCGGATAATGTTGTTGTGTTGCTCTTCTTCTTCTTCTTCTTCTTCTTCTCTCTTCTTCTTTTTTTTCTTCTTCATCTCTATATCTTTCTACTTCTTTCTCTTTCTCTTTCTCTTTATTTTCTTTTTCTTTCTCTTTTATTTTTCTTTTCTTTTTTTCTTTTTTTCTTTTCTTTTTATCTTTTTTCCTTTTTCTTTCTTCTTTTTTTCTCTTTTTCTTTTTTTCTTTTCCTTTTTTCTTTTTCTTTTTCTTTGTTTTTTGAATACTTTTAAATCTGCGAAAGAATATTTTGCTTTGCAAAGCAGAAAAATTTACTCGAATATATATATATATATATATATATATATATATATATTTATATATAATATATATATATATATATATATTTTTTTATCAATGTCTATTTTATCTTTAATATATATATTAAATATCTTAAATATTAAATATTAAATATTAAACATATTAAATTTTATAATATATATTAAATAATCTATATATATATATACTATATATATATATATATATATGATATATATATATTATAATATATATATATATATTATATTATTATATATTATATATATATTAAATAAATCTCTAAATATTACATATATTAATATATATTATTATTATATTTTAATATATATATATATAAATATATTCATATATATATAGTTATATATATTTATATATTTATACTATTTATAATATATTATATTATATATATATATATATTATTTATATATATATATATATAATATAATTAATATATATATATATATTATTATATATATATATTATATACTTATAATAATATATATATATATATTCATATATAATATATTATATAAAATATTATATATATAATATATATATATATATATATATATTATATATTATATATATATATACTCTTTATATATATATAATATATATATATATATTTATATTATATATATATTGTGTGTGTGTGTGTGTGTGTGGTTGTGTGTGTGTGTGTGTGTGTGTGTGTTGTTTGTTATGTACAATAGAAGGGAAAGTCACAGGAATAAAGAAGAAAACTTGAAACAATTTGATGCTTCCTTTTCAACTAATTTGAAGATCAGATCAAAAAAAATAAATTATTTTTTACATTTTTATATATTTCTTTTTTCACTATATTTCAGGGTTAAAAGAAAATTATGTTTTTTGTTAGCGTTGTATATATTAATATATATCATATATATATATATATATAATATATATATACTATATAATATATTATATAATATATACTATATATATATATATATATATATATAAAACTATATATATATAATATTATATATATTATATGTCGCGGATATAAGTACTTAAATGAATATGTGAAAAAGGACCCAGGGTATTTCATTCCATATATATATATAATATATATATATATATATAAATATATATATATAATTTATATATATATATATATAATCATATATATATATAATATATTAATATAATCACTATATGTTGTGGTGTCTTCTAGAATAAGATAGGGAGGGCGGAGGTCGAATAGGCAAGACGCTTCAACATTGAGCTCAGCTGTTTCGAACAACACGGTAGTTATGGAATAACTTGATGGAAGTTTGGTCAACATCCACAAAAATCCTGACAACGATCTTAGCGGCGAATATAGAATTTATATTTATTAATCGGTCAGCGACAGCCGTTTAAATTAAATAACGGATGATTTTTGAGAGGCAGTATAATTGTGAGAAGGAGTCTCCCTCATCAAACATCTCACTAATCACAACAAAACTCAGACATCAATACTCAGGTCGTGTGCTGTCACCACAATTGTCAAAAGTACAAAATTCGGAAGGGAATAAATAATGGCGAAACATTCTAGTATTAGGCATGTTAATATACTCTGTAGTTATTCTGAATGTCGGTATTCTTAGCAGGAAATTTGTGCCGCGTAGTACTCGAGTCGTAAATGAGGGCGAAAGTTTGAAAAAAATATAAGCAAATATCAATGTCACATTATTTATAATGAAAAATAAAAAAATCCAAGGATGTAAGGCAAGATGATAAAGAAGTTACAAACTTATCTCTTCCGATGGATGCTGTTTTGGTTGAAATGTGTACACAAAAGTAGACTTATTGCGACTTGCAAAGGAAAGAGCGGCTTGATGGACAAGCTTCTAATTTTTTTTGGCGATTTGACCCGATCGCCGGGCAAGAGCCAATTCCAAGGAGGAACGATATGCCCAAATTACGGTTCTTGACGCAACAGACGAACAGACCTAGACTGAAGAACGCTTAGCATTCTAATTACATCTAAGGCTACATTACCTGTATCATCAACTCGGAGATTGCGAGAGGAGGTTCTAACTTCAGTTTATTTTGAAACAATCTATTTCATTATTCCTTTTTAGGACCAAAAATTGTAACAGTTATTTCTCTTAGCGTTTTCTTTAATTCTCTAAAGTTATCGAATAATGCGTTGCTGTCATCATATTTTATCAACTTTTATCAATGGCCATTTCTGCACCACTACTTCTAATTTACACAATGTTACTAAAGTCAAATTTACTTTTGGGCGTAACAATACCATCTAATTTCATTGAAGAATCCAGTTCTCCTTCATCAGAGGAACTTCTCTCTCTCTCCTCTCTCCTCCTTTCCCTCTCTTCTCCTCTCTCTCTATTCTCTCTCTCTATCTCTTCTCTGCTCTCTCTCTCTCTTCTTTCTCTCTCTCTCTCTCTACTCTCTCTTCATTTTCTAATCATTTCTAGAAAATCTATTATATCAGGGCAATTTGCAGCAGCTTATTCAATCATCGAAGATTTTAATAGATTTTTTGAAAAAAGAATTCATATTTACTTTTAAATGTTCAAATATTTTCCAAGTGAAATATGAAATTTTAGCAACTAACTAAAGTAAGCTTTCCAACTCAAAGCTAGAGAGGTTGCCAGGTCTTTTCCGCAGACCGTGTTATCCTGATCGGTATTTCTCCAAACAACCACCTTCACCACGATGAGTATGGTTGGATTTTGAATGGAGGCTTTATTTATAAAAGTGCTGCATAAAGCTACTACTAAATGAATCTTTCTCGCATATAATATATATATATATATATACTATATATATATATTATTTTTATTATAATTATATATATATATATAATATATTATATATATATAATATATATAATATATTATTATCTATATATATATATATATATATATATATATATACTATATATATTATATATTATATAATTATATATATCTATATATATTATAATATATAGTTTATATCTATATAATATATATAATATACTTATAAAATTTTCTTTTTTTAACAGATAAGCATCATCGCTCACAGGCAGAAGCCCTAAATCAGGGGGGGGTGTAGTCAATTACGTCCGGCCAGACCGAAGCCAAGCACAAGGGAGAATAGCTCACCATTCTCCCCCCGGCTGTTGCGCGAACCCTCGGACCTAGCTTTTGTTTTGCGAGTGGCTCTACCAATGAGCTAACCGGGCGCTTTTATATATACAAAATATAAAATAACACTAATAAAAACAAATACATTCACATACATAATACTATGCATCATACATAATACATACATAAAACAACATACATCAACACAATATATATATATATATATTATATATATATAATATATCATATTATATATATATTATATATATTATATCTAAATATAATATAAATATATATATATATAAATATATAATATATACTATATATTAATATAATATATTAATATATATATATATAATATATTATTTATATTATAATATA
>JABUQX010121098.1:0-23211 GCA_015478945.1 Trachelipus rathkii
GAAAGATGATATTATTAATTATTTCATTATTTTATTATAGCATTTTTTATTAATATTTTTGCAAGAAGTTCATTGCATAGATATGTTTTGTATGAAATTAAAAGATGTAAAAATGAATATTATTATTATTATTATTATTATTATTATTATTATTATAATAGCTATTATTACTATTATTATTATATTAATGTTATTTTGTTATTTCAGTTGTCTTTATATATTCTTCCAGACGGTGATGCCCATTTTTCCTAATTGTTACTCTGATGACATATGATATTTATTCACTATTATTTCCTTAACTTGAATCTTTATAATATATTTTATTGATGAGTATAATATTAGTAGCATTTTACTTTATATCTAAATACTATGGACAAGATAAGATTGGTGGGTGTATTTGGTTCATAGATGCTTTTAAATTTGTGATGTAATGGATTAACGTAAATAATAATTTTTAGTATTTTTTTTCGTTTCAGATGCATACAAAAAAATAAGGATAATTTATGTGCTTTTACATCTAAAGCAGGGTCTTTTAATCTATGGTTCGCGACCCAACTGTAGCAATGACAAGTCGTAAAATATTAAAATTATTCTTTTTTTTTGTACATTTTGATACACAAGAAAGTTTAAACCCTCTTCCTTTCACAACTTTGTGTATAATGATTAATTAGCAAACTTTTTATATTATTACATTCTGTATAATTTTAAAATAGGCTCATGGGTCTCGAAGTTTATCGTTTTGCTGTCCTAAAGAGATAAAGGAAAGTCCTAAAAAGATAAAGGAAAGATAAGATATTTAGTGGATTAATTCCTTTTTTTATTTTGCGAACACTGTTTTAATACATATCCCATTTCAATATTTATCAGGCAATTCTTAAGTATGTTACGTATGAGAAATGAACGCAGTAATCGTTCACTGTTCTTTCCTTTTCTTTATATTATGTATAATTATTAATTTATTTCTCTCTTCTAATTCTGTTTTGTATATGAAACCCACTTTTTACTATTGATTTTTTGTTTTATGATGGGATCTGAGTACAAATACTATATCGTGATTCATTTATATTAGACTACATTATGACGTAAGAGATATATATTTTATATTTATTTACATATCCATTACTCTATTCTTTCTATATATGTTTATTTAATGTTTATATATACTATATATTAAATATAACTTTTTGTCTGCCTTTTCTTCCTCTTTGCCCCAAGACCTGGGGGTTAGGTTGTCATGTATAGGAAAAGAAAAGCAGTAAGAAGAATTTTGACAAAAGTCGAAATTTAAGCTGTAGCCTTACGCATTTCAGCACTAAACTTATGTACCATGTAATTGCAATTTGAGAATTCTCATGAGAACAGGAAGATTAATGCCACTCGCTGAGGAGGCGTGCGATGGGACTGTGCGGACGGAACCGCGGCACTATTGGTACGGCAATGTAAGGTTCATTCCCTTGGCCCAGTGGGCCAAATCCAGTGCCCCTACTCACAAAACCCCGCCATTCCACTCCTATTAGCACTTATTATTTCGCCTCTGCTCTAAAGCTCTTCATTCTCTCTTCAGACATTCGTTCACCGGACTCAATTCCTTTTTTCTTCGGTCCTCCAGCCTGGTTCGGTTCCCAACACACTCGCCACTAGTACATCCCCTTAACCAATCGCGACTATCATAATTCCTTTCACATTGACCAAATCCATTCTCAAACATACTTAATCCTCATTAGCCTTTCTCACCCACACAACTCTCTAATATATGTTCATCCATCATTTTATCAATTCTCTCACACCTGTAGCATCCTAGAAATTGTTCATTTGTCTGGAACAACAATTTGAACTTAGATCTATACTTCTTTTTCAGACCATTAGTCTCACTACTATACAATAACAAGGGTAACAACATATCCCTCATTATGTAAGACCCTAGGCGCACTCAAGACTTAGTCCCTTTAGCTCCACCAACGATAATTGCACCAGCCAACTTCCTGGAATTCACAACTTCCTACTACACTCTGCACCATCGTTTCCCATTCGTCATCCACACATACCTTAAATAGTTTATAACTCAGACACTGTTCAGGCTGCTCACGCATCTAACATACTTCACACCGAGGATCTCATCATCACAACTATATAGCTTACCTTCATATCTATCGTTTATCCTTTCAACGCCCTCCTCTTACACACTTTGCCAAATCTATCACCCTAATCCTCTCTGGCAAACTCTTTCAGGATTCGCGACTCAGAACCAAATCATCCGCATTATATAAATATATTATAATATATAATATATATATATTATATATAATAAGTATATATATAATATATTAATATAATATATATATAACTATATATATATATATATAATATAGTATATAATTATTATATCAAAGAATAAAACACACTGCGGATCACAAGTGTTATGTGACTCATGTTTTGGCCCAGTCTTAAAAATCTTGTGCTTTTGAGGCGGCCTTTTGCCGAATGTAGTGATTTTTTCTGTCGCTGGCTTGTCAATTCGCAAGGATAGCATGCAGAAGTTTTGTGTCTCCCTGTATGCTGCTCTTTAATAGTCAACAACCTTCAGTCCCCACAAATGTGCTTTAAATGTGTACTCAACTAGGGAAGGTATAGAACCATAATTCCCTACGTTTTCCTTTGTATCTTGTAGAATAGCACAGTGAAGCAGAGGAAAAATTTTACCTATATGTTAGTTGCATGCACGAAAAATTTGGTATGAAATCGATAAACATGCGCTACTTCTGGCTGGTTTTATATCTCATGTCCGAGCATAGGCCATGGTCCACCAATTCCAGCAAATATACACTGCCATTCTTTCTGCGCAAAATGAGGTTGCAAAACTGTCACTCTGTCGTGCCTCTAAATGAACTAATTTTTACATTACCTTTCTCTAATAAGTTCAAGCCTGTAGGCCTGGAAGCGCGCAATTCAGTCTGCTGCTTTCGGAAGGCTTTAGATCTCGATACAAGATGTCTAGCTGCTCTGGTGATTTTGTGAACTATGTCATCAGAACTGTTGAGGTTCAAAGTCAGGATCTGGATACCTTGTCGTCATGACCGTAGGGTTATCCTCTAGAGTCTACATAATATTCATCGGACATTTGGTACACGGAGATCATCTGTATGAAAGGTGACTTAAGGCATTGCGAACTTCTATGTTTGCCAATGCAGGTTTTTTGATTTATGGGGAAACCCGCTATATTGTCCAAAACAGAGTATACAATCCGTTACGTTGATTGTCGGTTACGTAAATAATCATAGGTACATAGCAAATTCATACGCTACGCTTTTCATTTTAAAACCCGTTTCTCCGATTCCTTGAACATGAATTGCAGCATACCTTATGGAGCCAGGACTTATCCTGGTCCCAACTTACATCACAAGTACAATTCATCAGAAGCTTTTCTAAACTAATGGTGACAACGTACATTGTTGCGTGCTTAAATTTAAGTTTCCACACACAATAACAAATAGGTAAGGGCTATTTTTACAATCTGGACGTGGCATTAACAGAACTTGACAGCAGTGGTAATCCGTAATTACTTTGTTAATATAATTATTTCCTAATTATTAATTTCTAACTACTTTAATTTCGAATATAAACTTGAAATATATATAGTATATATAGCTATATAATATATAGTATATAATATATATATATATATAATATATATATAGTATATAAATAATATTATATATATATATATATATTATTCATTGAGTAATTTACACATTTATCTCTTCTCATTACACACTAGTAACCTCTGCCAATATCAAACCATACTTGAATCAACATACAAAAGCATCGTGGGATGAAACTCTGCTTAACAAGAAAATGGGAATGGTCTAGTCTGCCCAAATTGCCAATTCCATCACCAATTTGATACGTGGTAGACAAAACAATAAGCACAGATCGGTTCTTTTGACTCAAGAATATATAAGAAACAGAAGTTTCTTTTTCCGAAAAGTGAATTAAAAACTTGTACTGTCAATTTTAATTTTTCAATGCATATGGTTCAATACACCTAAAGCTTTATATTCCCACAAAAGTATGCTCTTTTCCTATCAAATGTTTCGAGTAAAATCGATTTTATTCTATTTTTCTTAAACTGTCTTATCCGAGGTTAAAAAAGTTGGCGCCCCTCGCACATAGAAGGGGCAGTGCGCCTACCCATTGGCGCTTTGTAGTATATATAAAATAATTGTATATTTATACTATATTTGGTATTGCGATATAGCAATATTTACTAACGTCGGCACAGCAACCGGCTCAGCGCCGTGTTTGCTGGCTTCGACTCCGGCTTGAATCCTACTTTCACTTCTTCCTCTCTTTGCAATCTCAAATCTCCTCATTCCTATGGCGCATTTAACTAATATTTGAGGCCCGGCACCTCCTTTTCGGGAGTGGCACGGCCGCGTAACTCGTCTAACGACCGGAAGTGTAGTCATATGAAAGTGCATGCCAAATTGAGGGGATACGATGTCTCTAACACTCCCTAAATTAAAATATTTAATAACCAGCACCGTCCAGCTACAGGCATTGGTGCTGGATTCAAAATCGAATCCGGATTCCGAGCTCCTCTTACTCATGACCTCATCTATGCAAACTCCAAATTTCAATCTTCTATGAACATTTCTATTTTTAGGGCCGGCACCTCCTCCGGGTGTATTGCTACGTAACCTCGTCTACGACGAGGTTAACGTTCATAGGAAAGGGTATACCAAATTTTGAGGGGGATATATGTCTTATCACTTCCCAAATGGGGATGTCCGAAGACTTTTTGGACAGAGTGGTCGCTCATATGGTACTTAATAATTATATTTATAATATAGCAGTAATAATAATAATAATAATTTGAAAGTAAATAATTAACTTTATTATGATCCGGTTGTAGTGAAAAGATGTTAAAATTGTATTTGTTGGAAGAACTGCGCCCATATAGGCGAGTTGCTCCATGATTAGATAGGCACTTTACCTTCATTCCTCTTTTTAATGCATAACTTAAATATTTACAAAATATGTTAGATGAAAATATTAAAAAAAATTTGTTTTCAATAAAAACGAAACTAGGTTAAGTTTTTGTATGTGACATTAAAAAAATGAAAGAAAAGAAAACACGTTGTATAAAACTAATGTATAAACGGTATAAAAAAGTATTCTAGGAAGAAAATTATAAAAAAATTAATAAATTGATACATACTCTCAACTCAACTCAATACAAACATGAGGCCCTTAAAGGCGTATACAGTGGTGCCAACCATTTCGTGATTCTATTTTATTTAATCTATAGAAAAATGGCATTGGGCACTTTTACCTCGCATGGGCGTGCTGCCCCACCTACCCTACAAGAAAAACTTGTTTTCATGGTTGCGATGCACATTTTGATTTTGACCAATCAATGTTTTTAAATAAACCGTGTATTTAGGTTATACAAATATAATAACAACACAACCCACGACCATCTACTGTAGATATGAATAATTATAAGGTTCAGTTTTAAGATATATTTTTTAGCTATTTTTTTACTAGATCATTAGGAAGCAGGGTTGGGGATTTTTTGATTTTTTGAGAAAAAATCAATTTGGATTTATTGAATCGTGACGTCACGCGATATATATATTTGTAAATCAAACTTTTTTTTTTAAGTTCTATTAGTATTATTTTTAACCCTGGCCCTATATCTGAGTTCAAAATTTTAAAATAGGCTTATAGTCTATGACACAATGAACAGCAACACTAAAAAGACTATAGGTAATAATGATAATATAGTTAAAGCAAGTAATAAAAGAAACATTTTTGAAAAAATGATCTTTGTTGACATTTTTATAGCTTAGAAATTTGAAACAGAGTAGCTTTTAATATTGTTATGATATTATTATTCTATATTTATTCTATATTTATATTTAATCACATTTATATCCAAATAATTTAAAAAAAATATATAAAAAAAGCAAAAAATCAAAATAAGCAAAAAATCAAGATTTTTTGGAGCAAAAAATCAAGTGAAAAAATCAGTTGAAAAAATCAAGTGATTTTTTCCGTGCCATCCCTGTTAGGAAGTAATGTACCGTATTTATTTAAAGATGCTAAATATGAAATAATAGGCCACCAAATTTCTTATTTATATAATTTGTCTATGGACGTCCTTATCAATTATAGCTACACCAGTCGATTGTTATGAAATTATATGAAATGTTCGAAATTATTTATAAAGAAAGAAAAACGTAAAAGAGAGTTCAAAAAATGAGGCTGAAAAAAATTATGAAGTCTTCAAATTTCATAATCATATATGAAAATATTTATAGTGCCAGATGCTTTAAAAAAAAAAAAAAATAGGCCTATATATGCTTATGATGTTGAAACAATATTATTACTTTCCCAGCATTCACGGATCGGGGGGAAGGGGAGAACCCCCGTAGACAAAACGTGTGTGGCATGCATTGATTTACCACGAAAATACAGGGTTGGGGATTTTTTGGATTTTTGAGAAAAAAATAATTTTGATTTTTGGATTTGTCTGAGAATCGTGACGTCACGCGAAATATAATTTGTAAACAAACTTTTTTTTTTTAAGTTTGATTAAGTTTTATTTTTAACCCTAGACCCTATATCTGAGTTCAAAATCTTAAAATAGGGCTTATAGTCTATGACATAATGAAACAGCAATACTAAAGAGTGTTATTTGTAATAATGATAATAAAACGATGTGATAGCCAAAAAAAATTTAAATTTAACATATAAAGTAACTTCACAATGTGTCAAAAAATTTCAACAAGACACCATAAAATAAAGTTCAATCTATACTTCTCAGAAGAAAAATGTCACTTCTCAGAAGGGTGTCCATAAGTCCGAAAACTCTAAAGTGGGGGCTTACAGCCATCCTGGAGGTTCAAAGTAGAGCGTTCGACTTTGCCCTCAGAGTCGTTCGTCACGAATTCTTTTTCCATTTGGAAAGCTATAGAAGAAAAAACTATTACTGCTGAGATCATTTTCAGGACTGAAGAGCTTTGTTGAAGACTTGTATATTGTTGCATTATATGGCATCAGAGTAAGCATTCAAGGCAGAAAAAAATGATTTTTTTTTTCTTTTTGCCTGAAGATGCCTCGAGTCGAGCGAAACTATTGCAACAATAATACCAAGTCTTCAACCAGCTCTAAGTCCTTGAGAAATGATCTCAGCACGGAATAATTTTCTTTCTTACTTAAAATGAATTAATTCGACGAAACGACTCTGAGAGGAAAGTCCGACGCTCTACCTTTGAACCTCCGATGGCTGAAAGCCCCTACTTTAGAGTTTTTCGAACTTATGGACACCTTCTGAGAAGTGGACAGGATTTTTCTTCTGGAGAAGTTTAGATGGAGTATTTTTCTGTTGTCTTTTTATAGAACTTTTTTGACACATTGTGAGTGTACTTTATATCGTAAATTGTAAAATTTTTTTGTGCTATCACACTCGTTTATTATATTGTGGAACTATAAACAAAATAATGATAATATATTTACATCAGAATTAAAGAAACCTGTTTGTTCAGATATTTTGTTGACATTTTTGATAGTGGTAGAAATTGAACAAGTTCCTTGCTATGATATTATTTATTTAAGTTATATTTCTATATTATTAATTGTTATATCCAAAAAAAATTATAATTTAAAAATATATATATAATAAAAAGCAAAAAAATCAAAATAAGTAAAATAAGCAATGAAATGTCATTTACATTCCAGATTAAACATGCAATCAATAAGAAATGGTTAAAACTTACATTTTTTTCCGTATTGCTAAAATATAATGTAATATTTCTCTAACTAGCTAGTAAAAAATTTCATTTAAAATTCCCTATGGTAGTAAAAATCAGATATATATTTTTGCAAATTACAACTTTACCTTACAAATTATTTTATTAGTTATAAATATATAAAATTATATAAAATATTATAATATATATAGTATATATATCTACGTAAATTATACTATAATATATATTATATATAAATGGTATAGATGATTAAAATGAATACCTATAAATATACTTTAAAACTAATAATAATATGTTTGCTGTTGAGGATGTGTAAGGGGACCCGACCGACTGCACGCAAAAACGTGCCGCATACTCGTTGTTAGTAGAATAACCAAAAGGAATTTTCCAGCACAGAACGAGGAAAAACCCTACGGTTCGAGAGGGTTAGTTTCGATAAAAGTTGTTCAGCTTCATGGAGGAACGCAAAGAGTTTGTCACTTCGAAAATGGGGAGTATCATAAAAAATACGAGGGTCAAGGCGAAGCTGGATCAAAGCAATTTTAAAATGTTGGAAGCCAAAGTTAGAGCAAGAAAAAAAATATGGCGTCGCAACCCACAATATACGGCGTAGTAAGAGTGACACAGACGAGAACAAAAGACAACAGATTGGAGTTCTCTCCACATGTGAAAACCCGTGGCGTTTAGACTTGTGTGTCCAAATTCGTAACGGCACGCTGAAGAATCACTCCGGGCGGCGACTTCCGTGTTACTAAGAGACGGCCCAGGTAACTAAAAGAGGTTTATACATTTCCTCAGCTTGGGCGCCACGGGAATTCCCCTCCGCAACACGCCGTTCCCAGCAGGAGAGAAACCCGACGAACACACGCGAAAAATCAGTCGCAAGGGAGGTTCCCACAGTAATGTCTTCAGTGGAAGGAACCGTCTGCTATTTTCCCTGCGTAGCAGCACTCGTGCTCACTATCAGCTGCTCTCGTTCCCGCGGAACAGCTCATCAATCGGAAGGGACCCAACAAAACCTCATGCCTTCATTCAAGTTGAACAGAACCGATATAACTTTAGATAGATGAAATTCAAGGATTTCTGCTTGTTGACTGGTCGATGCGAGCCAAGAGAGCGCCCTAAGTCGAGAATATTGTATAACACGTCGGGTGTAGGTGGCTAATTCTGCCACAGCCAAAAACAGCGTTATTGAGCTTCAGCTGTAAAATATTGGACGTAAGTAAGGCAGGGGTGTAGAAATGGCGAAATCTGGAGACCAGCCGAGCAACCCAACCCGCCTCCCACTTTGGAGCATCCAAATTCTGTAGACAGGTTGTTGAGGTCATTGAGGATCCCATTAAACATAAACGATTCAATAATTATTGGATCCCTATGGACTGGATTCCGAAACAGGCAGTGGGGGAGGAGAAATGCATTTCGCGTGAACGTTGTCGAAATTTGTAGACACGATGAGAAGGGAAGGCCAAGGAATAAAAAAGAGTCGCAACCCGCTAACGCCACTATGCAATTGAGGAATTCTCTTATTAAGGTGAAGGCCTGAACACGAAGGAATAAAGAGCACATATGCTGCTCTTTTCGCAAGGACAAGGACATTATCCCAGTCCACATCCAAACTCCTTAGGCGATGATCGAAATGCACTCTTGGCAAAGCGGCAGATCCCTCGTTTGAATAGGGTCAGCGAGCGAAGTCGATGCGAAGGTTGCCATAAATGGCTACATGCCATAATCCAATTTAGCGCCTTCACGAGCAATGATGTAGAGCGCGCAGTCACAGTCTTTCTGTCACACCCACGTCTTAAGGTGTAAGGTGCGTAAGAGCTCAAGCGATGGCGGCAACCTAGTTTGTAAGATGATTAACTATTAGGCGAAGATTTGAAGCGATCATCAAACAACAACAAGAACCCACCGGTACCACTTTAGATGGGGTACGGGGATTTTTCCTGAAAAATCATTGCTTTCCGTTTTGAAGGGAGAATTTGAATCCCGCCACGTGCATTAGATACGTGAACTGTCGATGTCAGTAAGTGACTATCCATGAAGGGAGTTTATCTCAGTGACAAACATAAGCAGATCAATTCCACCATAGAGTTAGCAACGGAACTGGTTGGGGATGGGTACGACCAACTTTCGTTCGAGCCTATTGCGGAAGCAATACACTCAGTACGCTGCCTTGCGGAACCCTCTTCTTCCATGAGCAAAATGCCTGAAAGAGTGTGTCGCCCGGACTGAAAGGAATATCAGACATCAGGGTTGAGCATAACGGGGGAAGTTGTTTGCGAGGCAGTAAGTGAAGATTCCGCAGAACCCCCACCTCCATGTGGAGTCGTATGCCTTTTCCAGATCAACGAAAAGGCCAGGGTCATTATGATTGTATGAGAAGCGAGAGACTCACCTACATCATGGTCCAAACGAAGAGAGATCTGAGTAAGAGCGACTAAGAAAACCAAATTGATTATCAGAAAATTGCGGTAGCTGCCTCCAAGTAGGAACGAGACAAGTAAGCCAGCCATTCTCTCCATCACTTGCATGTGTTGCAAGTTAATGTGAAAGATGGTCGATGGTTGTCATAGAAGTTGGGTCCTTCATAGGTTTCGGAATTGGGACAACATAATTTGCAAACACACATGGAGAAAGAACACCCTTCACCCAGATTCTTATACAGACTGAGAGAAAGCCGAGGCCGATCGGATGAATGTACCGTCAACATGCTACAGGAAACCTCAGGGCCAGGACAGCACCGCCTTACAGAGCTTTAATGCTCCTGAGTTCCACTCACGTAAAGAATTGCAATAAAAAGTCCTTTCAGCGGAACTGAATAAGTCCGGAGTGTTGCCGTAAACGATCCGATCGAAAAGGTTCTGGATTTCTTGATTCGTTGGAGCAGTAAGCAAAGTGAAAGCCCAGCTCATCAGCAAAAAATCTCCGGAACAGAGATATGTGGGCCATATGCAAAGAGTATAGGCGGATCCCTATGGTGCTTTCGAGAAATTTTACGCACAACTTTGTATACAGAAGACAAAGACGTGGAAGAATTCACTGTAGAGACGTAGTTATGGAAATATTGTTTTCTCGCCCGTCGGTTGGTACACCTGGAACGGGCTGCCGCAGCTTTAAAAAGAATCAAGTTGGACAGAATGGGAGTCCGTTTGTACAAACGGTACAATTTATGCTTTTCACGATGAGCCCGAGCACAATTGGCGTTCCACCAAGGAGACGGTGATTTATGGTTCCTAGTAAAGCGCGGGATATGGTCAACTGTCGCAGTGAGGATAGTATCCTGAAAGAATGTGAATGCGGATGACGGAAAAAGGGTTGTGGCAGGAAGAACTAGGATGTAAGTAGCTTGATAGAAGGAAGACCAATCCGCTCTATCATATCGCCATCTGGAATATGCTTGTTGTTGCAAGATAGGACCGGAGGATGGTAAGACGATCGGATAATGGTTACTTTCCCAGAGGAATTAGATGATCTCTCCCACCCGAAACAATGGATGGAAGAAATAGAGCACAATGAGATACCGACACAGGAAGAATTACCCGTGTTAAAACGTTCAAACATCAGAAGACCTGTATTTAAACATCCTAAAGAGAATTCCTCCAGGATTCCAAGCATCCAAGCGACATTGGGAGATACTATAGTGTCACCCCACAATGGGTGGCGGAAGTTAAAATCACCGAGGACTAACATGGTCTGCGGCAAACTGCTGAACAAGTTCGAAGGGTTCCCATTGTATTAGCGTAGGTGCCCAGATACACCGAACACGGAGTAAGCGGTGATTCGAGGTGGATTCTAGCTGCCACCGCATGTAACCGAGTCGAGAGGGGATTCCGAGTGAAAGTGACCGATTCGTGAAGCAGAACCCCCGCACCCCTCGATCGTCAGCTCCACGATTCAGGGAGACGAGCTCTCTGTATGTGGATGGTGGGAAAAGGACACGGTGGCGAAGTTGCAGCCCCTGAAGACAAACAGCCTTCGTGTGACGTTGGTAGATTAGTCTAGTCAACTCTTCAAGTTCGGGAAAGTAGCACGACAATTCTCACTGAAAAGGAAATTGTGTAAATGTCAGTAGAAATTAGTGCTATATCAACCTCCAGGATAGATCGTGACAATAGTCCCGGATGTTCTGAGAAGCCTAGCGCTGTTTCGAAGACCGTACAATGAAGGTCCCGAAGCCACTAACGTCCATCATTCGGCATCTTGAAGTACACGGAAAGGAAAGGGGAAGTTTACGCAGCAGCGGGAGAGGGGACCACCCGTTTTGGAACAGAAGAGCCCTTGGCTTCCAAAGGAGTGTTCTCAAGAAGATGCGAGCTAAATCACCCTCAATGTCAGAAGTTTGCGTAAATCTTGGACAGGGGTCGCGTAAATCAGGCAGACTGAAGGTACTCCCCTTCCTCTAGCAGCTACCTCTCTTATCATTACCGGTAGAAACTCGATGAATGAGATCCAACAAAGAATCATGGACCGGTAATTGGACTGGGAGAAGTCCAGAGACCGGCAAGAGGGCGATGGGCGGCGTTTGAAAATTCCGTTAGGAATTCCGTCAGCCAATCAGAACCAATAACAGCAGCAGGAGATGAACCTGAACAAGAGTCCGGGGAGAAGGTTCTCCCTTCCAATCCAATCAGTACACCACTCCCCGCTGACCAGGCCTCGTAGAGCAAAGCCCTTCTACCGCGCCTGGACAGCTCCGGTGACGGATGGTTTTTTCCATCAACACAGGCCGAGGTTCTTGCGGAAAGAGATTGTAACGTCAACCTGGGGGCGTTCCCGCGGTTGGAGATTCATTTGGAAGTCATAGTGGCTTCGAGTAGCTTTGCAGACTCACTAGAGTCACAACTGAGGCGAGTCAGTCTTGGGCTGAGTGTGGAAAGGCAGCGTGATTTCTTTAATAACAATTCACTATTCTCTTACGTTCAACGCGGGGAGGTGGCTAAGTGACGAGCATCGTTTAGGCGCGAGCAAGGTTTTTTACTTGAAAGGCGTCTTTTACTTCAAGAAGTTCGCTAACAAGACGAGATTGAAAAGAATACGGACAATCTGGGTGAAACCCACCTTTAGATGGGCGAACAGAATCAAGAGACGGAAAGTCGTGATGCTTCCCCGAGGAAAGAGGAAGCTGGACCTGTAGCCGATTTATGTGTACTTGGGACTCAGAGTCCACACATGATGTTGATCGACAAACTCACAGAAGAGATACCCTCCCAGAGGCTGGGCTATGACTCTCCGAATGTGTAATCACATGAGATAAAAATTTGTCTTTGGCGATGGAGTTGCGTGGACGTGCGATCAGTTGTAATGATAGTTTTGGCGAAGTAACAGTTTTATGCTCGAGCAACCGGAATTTAATTCGCAAAGGGTGTCTCAGAAATACCGGAACACAGCCAGTTGGAAGGTAATAATGGATACTCGAGAAGTGGCCAAACTAGGCACACGGGAGCGGGGAGAATAGAGGGAATGGCGATTGGAATAGTTGTGGCCTTTGCAAAAAGAAAGAGAAAATGGATAACTTCTCCCCTGTCGGCGTGTGGCTTCACGGGGATCAACTTAAAATGAGCGCATTCTTCCAGTATTTCTTTTCTACACGATATTGACAGAAATACAGCAGTGGTAGTGGTAAGAGGTATTATAAATGTATCTGGAAAAGCTCGGGATAAACGAGGCGTCTTTTCATTGTTTGGGGTATACAAGGAAGGTTAGATTATCAACACAATTACCTCTGACAGGAGTTTAGACCTACTCAGATCATACGTGTGATGATTCAGACCAATCCCACATATGCGCAGACTAGATCTATCAACCTTTCAAGAGATACAATTACGTTAATGATAAGTGTCAAATTTGTTCGCACTATAACACATACCTCCCAAGTGAGAAGAGATCGAAGTCTAACATGAGTGCAGGTCAATTCCAATGTGTTTTCTCAATTCTGCTTATGACGGATATAAAGGTCACCGATGAACTTAAAAGTAAAAGTACATGGTTAGTAGGACACACAGCACTCCTGGAAGAAAGGCTGCTCCTTGGTGAGAAGGAACTGTTGACATGTGACTGTCTAGATGTCATCTTTTGAAACATGGGTCAATTATAAAGTCATTAGTGTGCCGATGGAAATGCTCCGTGAGCAGTATATTGTACCTTGGAGCTGTGCGGTCCCAACTTCTCTCGTTTGGAGATAGATTGCGGGCAACAGGGCCTCGCAAGAGAGTCGATCCCGAGAATACGAGAGGAATCCTGTGTTATCTCTGTCTGGCAGTAAACGGTCACAACCGAGACGGGAACCGTTCCGTTATCCGCGGTAAAGTCCAGTACCTTCAGTCCGAAGTAACGTAGGACATCAAGTGTCTTTCAACTCTCCAATAAGGATGAAGATATTATGTGACAGGGATGATAGGACTCTTATTTCTGACTTTTTTGTCTTAAGAAAAGTCCACATTTTGTGAGATTTTTTTATCGAGGTTTGCACTATTAATTAGATTGTTCACGGATCCGTGACGACTCTCCTACATGAGACGCGTAGACGTAATACCACTAGCAGACTTCCATCGCCAAAATGTACTCAAATTTATTATTTATCTTACATGTTATAATATATCACATTATGAGCGGAAGTAGTTATTAATGCCTAGTACCTCTTAGAGGTAGTGATATCTCATTATGTATGTATTTGTAAATACATACAATGTGTGTCACTATCTAGAGTCACATTTATAATTTACCCTATTACTTATATATAGGAAAGTAGTCTAGCTATATCTCTATTTAATCATCATGATAGATAGCCTCCGATTCATGTCTATGCATTCATGATAGCCCTTATATAAAGGTGATCTTAACATCAAGAATATAGTCCTAAATTACTTTTACAATTATATCTAAGTTAGCGTAAGTAACTCTATGAAGTAATAACTAGAATCAGCCTATTCAATTAAGAAAACATGTGCTCTGGCATAAACAGCATCGAGAGTGCTACCAGTGCCCACTGTACAAATTTAAGCACATTAAGGAAAATAAGTTTAATAGATAATAATGTAATGAATAGTGATTCTATCCTATTAAGAACTGTCTACACTCAACTTATCTCGTCTTAACGCTGTCTCTAGTATCTGCTCGCGACGACTCACCACAAGCAATCATTAATACTCATAATAAATGAGACGAGATACACTCAAGTACTTAACAGTATAGATTGCACTAGCCGAGCATGCCCAAATCTAACGTCGAAGCTCATCACTAATAATTGAATTAAATATCACAGAAGTAAAAACTCCGCACACGCGCATAGGAATATCGTAGCATTGCAGGTCACAACGTCTATAATCCAATCTTCTAAGCAATGTACCAAATATGGAGCACACAAGATGGACATTAATGCGGACTCTAGAAAACAGATGCACCTCGATTCAACATGGGGCTGCCAGGTGAAGAGATAGGGCGCGGGCCACTTTGGGGCCAACCCCACCCTACCACCCCCTGCCACGTTTGTAATTCAGGGCATCGCGGTACTGATTGAGTAAGGGAGGCATGATGGAAGAGAACCTCTTCTTCCACGCAGATCTTTTTATCAAGAATTATTACATATAACTGACTAGATCATGTTATTTGAGATACAGTACTGAGAGTCATGAAAACTAAGAATTAATACAATGCACATCGCACACATAATTCAAGCTACATAATAATAATCATGCAAGGTATCATGAGACATTTCAACGTCTCTATATAAATAACTACCGTTCAGTAAAATCTTTGATAGAGAATGATTTTCTCTCGAGTCTATCGATTCTGACGTGATACATTAAGATAGTATGAATCGTGGGGGAACATGTGTAAGGCATATGGATGGAGTTTGGAGCACAACATATCTGCTATGTAGTCTATTGATCGTTTACTAACCACCCTACACCTATTTACTCAATCATTCGAACATTCCAGATTCTTATCTAAGCATTTAGTAGTCATACGCAGTATTTGAGAGGGCTCAAAGCTATTTCTCATCAATGAGTATAATATTCGCAATATGACTACAAAGGATAACCTCTGATGCTGCTCTCTTCTACACTACTAGGTGGCTTACGCTACTATCTCCTTTCGTATGATTATCTAAGCAAATAATAGCCAGCACTGAAACCTCCTCTCTCGGATGTTAAATTTTCAGTAAGACAAACAGACGCGAAGATAAAATTCAGGTTAAATTCGTCTCGATCAGTGATCTCTTGTCAGACATCTCTTGAGTAAGTTCCTCACACGAAAACATCAGTGCGCATGTCTACATATCGGGAACACAAGCCATTCAATATTAATTTAGACAGCAAGGATGTGAACTTAACCTATATGCTATGATCTTAGTATATTTTAATAAAGTGATCAACGAAACTATTTGAGCTGTCTTTATAGCTTTTTCCTCGCCATCATACGTTCCTAAATAGTATAAAGATGCAAAAAATTTGAAAAACTCACTTCTTCTCTCAGTGTGCAATTTTGCTCAAGAAGCTATTTGTCGTGCATGAAATTTTACATTTTATTGTTTGTAAAAGAAACTATTGTTTTGCTGATGGAGTTTGCAATGATGGATATCTTAATTAACATTAAGTGTTATCTAAAATATATCTACACTAGAATACCACGGTCACGTGATAAACAAAAAAAATCAAAGTCTGCTATTTTTTTGGCAGCAACTACGAATAATGCAAAATAAGGTTTCCCTTTCTCCAAAAAACTATAGTTCTTTCTTGAGTGTGAGGAGCAGGTTCAGTAGTCTCTACCACGAATCTCATACCTTATTCTTCTCACAACCTACTGTATTAATTAACATTAAATTGAAGAATTATAGAGGGTGCGCGATCTCTTCTGACTATAGCGACTAGACTGATTATCGAAAGGAGCGGATCGAGTGTTCTAAAGTATGCTTCAAGGAATTCGTAACTAGTATTCATCGTATAATCACCTCCAATCAGACGGTGTATAGACATCAGGCGAGCGGTTAGATGCTCATCTCGACAATCCGCTTACTCGTTTCGGTTAAACGGCACCTAGTTTCCTTACAATAGGGAAACTCTCGAGACTTTGTTCAAGCATTGCGGCGACCGTGTTAGTCCGTGCACAATTTTTCTCTACATAAGTTTTCCGTGAACCGCACAATCAGTGAGTTATGTATCAAATGAGCTATCTCCAAATTTTCCTGCTGGAATCAGTCGTCGAATCAGGTAAGATCACCTTCTATATCTTATGCATCATTAGATATCGACGTTTGTCACTCACGATCGTTACAAGAATCAGAAGCAGTCGTATACGTACAAGGTAAGACCATGTTATTGAGATAGGCATATGAGACGGTACGCGGGAAGCGATATCATCGCGTTACTCAGTTCAGTTTGCGCAACTCCTTGCGTAGAAAAACCAAATACTCTCACGGGATAATGTCATCACTTATCAAATTAAGTCTTACCCACATCAATCCGGGTGCAAGCTGACTTTTGCAATGCACACTAGATCAAGAACTTTCATCTATTTAGTAGAAACAAGTTCGATATGAGTTATATTTAGCGATTCTGAGATTGTCTCACTCTATATAATAATCAAAATCTACTTCAGCAATATTGCTATCGGATATATTCGTCACTTAGCATTATTACATTGTAGTAGTACACGGGGAGTTCCATCCCTATTCAACATTCATCATGCAATCACATCTTCCAACTAAGCGACTAGGTGTGATCCTACAAACGCATATACTATTGAGCACTCTCGAGGATAATGATTTCTCGGGTCCATCACGTCTGTATGAGATTAACGTCAAATTTCTGTGAGCTCAGGCTCTATGTCGACACAAGTCACGAATATGGAGACTCGAGAACAGGCTTCACTGGCGTAATCAAAATCGGTCTCAACCTCGTACATTCATACAAATCTTTCCTTCTTACATGCTATTTTCTAACTGAGCTATGAACCGTTTAACCAGTAGTAACCTGAACGGTTCTGGATACACACTGTGTCGAACAAGCATTCTACTTATCATGACATGAGGATAATGGCTTATTCTAGACTGTAGTGCTCACCAAAACTACTGCTACTGTGGAGATCAGTCAATATCGCTGACATAAGTTGTTATCGACTGAAACTCAATAAGGATACGAAAATATACTCTCTAAATCTTCGTATCTTAATAGAGAGACTCATTTTGAGATGTGAAGTGAATTCGGAGAAAGATAATGTTCAATATTACGTCCAGCTAATAGAGTAAGCGTGGTGACATTATCTATTCTGATCCTCTACGAGTCTACGCTATACGTTCAATATGACATACTAGTCCATATCTCTATGAATTCGATGACTTATGTAACATCTGTAGCAATCACACTACGCTATAACTATCAATTAGTATTTTCTTTACTGATAGGCCGATTCTGTCTCAATTCGGCGCTATGATCTCTTCCAATAGTAGCAAAAACGCTTACGGTGAGTGCAATGAGATATGCATGATAATAGATGAGATGAGCTACTAGTACCCTAAGGCATTTCCTGTCGAATTTTATATAAGATACTTATTTATAAAATATACAATCACTATCACCCACCCCCCCCCCACTCATACCCTCCCCTATCCACCCCCCTCACCCCCTACTACCTACCCCTATACGTCTCGTGTCATTATCTTCACCTCAGTATACGAGTATTAAATAAGAATTAGTGAGTATGAAGGGTGTCTATTTTACTGATGTAGTTTGCAAAATTATGTTGTCCATATATCAGAAACACTATGAAGACTAAACTTTACTGAAACCTAATCGATACATATTACTACTTAACTTGCAACACATACATAATTTGGAATATGGATTATACTTATTGATATGTAGATGTACTACTTACTATGATGAGCTAGGCGACCATATAATGCAACATTTCAGAGAATAGGAGATGTTATGTATATAGCCTCTGTTAAAAAAAGTTCTCTGAACTAATAATCCTCTCACAAACCTGAGTTTAGCATTCAACATGGAAGTGCGTAGTCTTAGCGCATGTGTTGCATCAATAAGAATTCATAAAATCTACCTCGGCCAGCCTCCTGAACAAAGATTCCGCGTATCACACATGTGAAAAGGGCAGACACACATGGCTACATGGAAGCTCGCGGGCGAGAATGTCGCAGAACCTCATCACATAAATTGAGAGAATCACTAGTACAATCAAGTAAGTCCGGCATGTCGTCAATCTGTATTACGCGACTAGTCCACTTCACAATACAGAAGTCTAAGAAGTGTTACAGCACAACACGTTCCAGTCATTGAAGTCATCAGAGAGACTCATAAAATATTCCGCAAGCAAGAGCAGAGTTCATGTATATATGACAGCCGAGCTAATGAGACATACTTCAACCATGTGTTTACTATCTAAAGCAATACAATTCCCCTACACTCACTTCTTGCTTTACGTGCACTGTACTCGTCAGCATGATCTATCTATTTGCGTAATGCTAATTCCGGTGGCTAGAAAATACTGCGCTCTACGACTGATAATTTTCAAATACTGGCCTATAACACGCAACTGACATATTTACGATTATTATACAGTACACAGTACAGTAGTTATGTAGTGCATGTAGTCGTTGGCGACTCGAAAGCTGACCTTGGGGCTTTTAATTTTAAGCCCCTAAAAACGAAAGCCACTACTATGCGGGTTCAATCAATCATAAATACTAATGGACACCATCATGGGGGAGATGAGTAGCCAACAACGAGGAGTGTCAATTGGTTTTGAGCGATTTTTGGGGTGTAGCTGGTTGGATCGATAACTTCAGAATAGTATATATCACAAATAAATATTCGTAGTGAGAAAGTCGAAGTAACTATTATTTTACGACCCATCCTCATAAGTTACTAGGATATAGTTGGTTTCTATTTCTAATTGTGTGATTCTTTGAGGGAGTTTGAAACTTATGGGTGTATTATATATTTGTCAAATATAGTATATTATTTAAATATATATGATATAAAAATATATAAAAAAAAAATAAATCAAAAATGCAAAAACAATCATGATTTTCTTTATATAAAAAAATTCAAGTAAAAAAATTAATTTTTTTTCATTTGATTTTTTTTTCGTGCCATACTTTATATATATATTATTATATATATTAATATATATATATATATTATATTAATATATATATATATATATATATAATATATATATATATAATATATAATATATATATCTATATATATAATATATATATATATAATTATTATATATATATATTACATATATATTATATATATTATATTATTATATATATATCTTGGTCCACTTAGAAGAGCCACAATCCATATCTCAAAACTAACTAACATGCTACTGGAAAAGGAATAAACATTGCTGAATCCTGGCTAAATTTACCGAGAAACTGTTAAAAAAAAAAAAAAAATAAAAAAAACAAATCTCTCCTAAAATATTGGGGAGAATGAAATTACATTGTTTGGAATCCTTGTAAAGATTTGGTTCGGAAATGTAAAAAAAAAAATAAAAAAATAAAATTGAACATAAAAATTGGCTATTTTTTTGTGGAGGGGTGCTGGGCATAGTTAAACTTATATAGTATGTATTTGTAAAGCGATTACAAGGGCAATTTAGGGGGCTCGAGCCGACGGAACACAGGGGGGAGAGGGGGACGTTTTCATACCCCGTAGGGGAGGGGCCGGAGGAACCCCCGCGACACCCAAATACCTAAAAGCGGGGACCCTCCCTCCGGAGGGGGGAATTAGTCTCCCCCGTAGTCCCCGGAAGGCCGAGAGACCCCGAACTCCTGCCTTAATCGGTGCGGTATTTACCTTGGGGTTATTCTTGTGTAAAAAAAAAGCTAAAATTTAATAGAAGTCTATTGATTTTAACGAGTAACCAACATAAAAGGTCTCTAAATAGACCCTCTAATCATATTAACATAATAATATTTAACAAATTTTATTTTATTGTTTTTTACATTTTCCTATCCAAAAGTTTACGAGGATTCCAATAAATGTATTCCTTTTCGCTGTAAGGGGGGAGTCAAAATTCAGATATAGATTTTTTTAATTTTTTTTTTTTTTTTTTTTTACTTTTCCGCCAAAATGGATCCAGCAGTTCCATCAAATGTATTCTTTTCTGGTAGCCTGTTGTAAGTTTTGAGATATGGATTGTGGCTCTTCTAAGGCTAAAGTTTGATTATATATATTATTATATATACTATATATATTATATATATAATATATATTATAATATATATATATATTATAATATAGTAATATATATATAATCCTATATATATATATATAATATATATATATATATATATATATATATATATATATTTATTACTATTTATATATATAGTTATAGTTCAATTTAAAAAATCGAGATAAGTCCTTGAAACATATTTTTAACGGTAGTTTCATTTTAAATTTATTGGGTTATAACACTAATATATTATACATCATATATTAACAACAAATAAAGACTATTGTAATGGAATACTGAAGAAGTGTCTCCGCTCGGGAATTGCAAACCGCTCACATATTGCGAACGTAAAAAAAAAATCCATCGCTTAACCTATATACGCCTTGCCGCATAACACTTAATGAAGCAAACATTAATGCAAATATGCATAAGAGAGAGAGAAGAGAGAGAGAGAGAGAGAGAGAGGAGAGAGAGAGAGAGATGAGAGAGAAGAGAGAAGGAGAGAGTAAATATAATGAAGCTAAATTTTAATAAATTCGAACTGCTCTATTATCGAAAGCTTTACACGAAAATGAATAAGTTTAGCTATTAAAACCTTTCATAATGAATCCTCAATCCTTTCATTACCTTGATTGGTTGCAATTAATATAGGTGACTTGCTTAAAGTTAGTAATATTAGATATATACTTATATATAATAATTATATATATATTATATATATATTATATATATATATAATAATATATATATTATATATATATATATATATATACTATATAATATTATATATATATAAGTTATATAATATATATTATAAGTATATATATATTTAAAACAAGAGTATTCAATTAAGTTATGCTAGAGTTGGTTAGGTAAAGATGTATCTGAATGAATAAGTATGATTGATTTTGTGTGATGAAGAAGATGTTTGAAGTGTGTGTTCGAGTTATAATCAGTGAGTGTGTTACACAATTGGAGTTATCGGTATTCCATATGTTTGTTTTTATGTAAACATTAAGTTAGTGAGGCTTGGGTGAAGAGTAATTTGTATTAAGGATGGTAAGTGGGAGGAAAATTTTCTTTAGCTATTGAAGCAAAGTTATCTTAACGTTAAGTTTAAGAGTTGATTGCAAAGTAAATCCGAAGACTGAGAAGGGGGAGGAGGAGAAAGTTTTGCAACAAATGGAAGGAGGCGGTTTGTTAGCAGTTGGCAAAAGAAGTATGTTGATGTGCAAAAATAGGACGTAAGTAATGTTAATACAGTGATGGTGGAAGAAGACGGTATTGCAAGCGTCTCTAATAATGCAAAAAAAAGAAAAAAAAAGTGTGAAAAGAAACGTTATGGATTGCAAAGGAAATGAGTGTTTGGAATTATATAAGGAAGAAAAGGATAATAAAAGGTGCATACGTAGGTAGAAAAAAGGTATAATGGAACAGTTTGGAAAGTTTCTATTGGGGACTTACAAGGCAATAATAAACTCTCTGGAAGGAAGCGCGAAGGTTAAGAAGGAGAATAAGGGGAATCTGCTTAGAATAATGAATAGGGATGGATGAAATTGATGTGAATGGATGTGAGGGGAGTGCGGAGGGAAACACTCGAAAATCTGCATAACTTGGCAGGAATGAAGAGGTGATAGTGAAATTGTGTGGATTTGATGGTGCAGAAGGAATAGGTATTGGGGATGAGGTCATTAGTAAGGAGGAGGTATATGTGTAGAGTGAGAAAGTTGAAGCATGGTAAATCTGCAGGTATATAATGGAATCAAGAACGGAGGCGGATGATGATTGATTGGATTTTGGAAGTTGTGTAACAAAGCTGTTATGGAATGGTATAGTTCCGAGGGATTGAGGAGAGCAGTAATAGTATCTTTATAACGTAAGGGGGATAAGGTAACTGTAGAATTACATAAGTGGAATTAGTTATTGAGGTGATTGTAGGGGAAGATTATGCTGGATATTTTAGTTGAAAGAGGTGCGTCGAGTGACTAAAGGACTGTTTGTGAAAGAACAGGGTGCATTTAAGAAGTGGTAGAGGATGTGTGGGGCAAATCTTTACATTGAAACAAATGATGAGAATTGAAAGAGAAAGAAGCATAAATTGTATTTAGTTTATGGATTTGCAACAGCGTTTGATAGAATTAATAGGGAATATCTATGGCAGGTGTTAGTGATATTTGGGTGTGTGGTAGGACTCTGAATGGAAGCAAAAGTATGTAAATGAGAT
>JABUQX010121099.1:0-32445 GCA_015478945.1 Trachelipus rathkii
GAGATGTAGATAATTGTATTGGTATCATAATTAGTTATTATATATTATTATTATTCCATTCATTATTATTCTAATTATAACAATGTAGATTATTATTATTTTTATTATATTATTAATGTATGTGACAGATATGCGGGAGTGGGCGGATGAGTATATAATAATTAATATATTATGACTGTTAATATGGTTATTATTATTATGGGTTATGTGCAAATTATATATTTATTGATGGCATTATTATTATTATTGTTGTAGGTGCGATCTCCATTATGTGGTTTCCACTTCTTCACTGTGTTTTTCAATTTTTATTTCATATAATTATTTAAATATTTAATTTTAATATTTGAAATATATAATATATTATTAAATTATTATTATTAATTTACTTAACTTATTTATTTTGATTTTATATTATTTATTTATGTTATTAAAGTTTTATATGTTTTATATATTATTTATTATTTGTGTCAGTAGTTTATACATTATATAGTTTTTTCATTTTTTTAGTTAAATTTTTGATGAGAATTATTTTACTATTTTAATTACTGTCCCAATTTCTTCCCTTTACTGATAATTTACTTGTAATTAACTGTTCCAATTTATCCCTTATTATTATGCTTATTGTTATTGCTGTTCTTTATGATTATTATTATTATTATTATTATTATTATTATTATAATATTAATATCTTTATATTATTTAATTATTATTATTATTATTTATTATTATTATTTATTATTATTATTATTATGATTCTTATTCTTTATTCTTCATATTCCTATTAATTATTCATTTATTCTTATTTCTCTTATATTCTTATTCTTATTCTATAATTCTTTATTATTATTCATTATTATTCTTTTATTATTTACTATTTATTTAATTCCTTATTGTTATTAATTTACATTTATCATCATTATTATTTAGTTAAATTATTACATTTGTAATTTGTTAATTGTTATATGTGTAACTTGTAATATGTTTAAGTTATGTATATATTTACTAATTTATATATTATTTATTATTATTATTATCTTATATATTATTATTATTATTAATTATTATTATTATTTTTATCTATCTCTTCTTTAATTTATTATTATCTAATATTATTATTTATTCATTATTATATATTATTATCATTGTTTGTTTATTTGTTAATTTATTTATCTATTTTTTATACTTATTTCAGTTATTAATTTATTACTATTTTTCGGGTCTACAAGGATCACGTATATATCATGTGTTTGTCAATTTAAGTTTAGATATACCATACAGATACTAGGGAAATTATATTATTGTTTATATATATATTAATTGGCTATATATTATGTCAGGTTGTAAACTAAATCGATAAAACTTATTGAAACGCTAACTTACACATCTCAATGAGTTTTTAAATTGAATTTGAAATTCATTATTTTATATTATCATATTTATTATTATTATTATTATATATTATCTTCTATCTTTATAATTATTATTATTTAAATTTATTATTTATTTAATTATTATTAATAATGCTTTTCTAGAAATATTAATTAATTATTTATTAATGTTTGTTATAAAGGGATGATTGATATTTAAATATTATTATTAATTATTATTAGCTATTATATATTTATCTATTATATATTAATTTAATTATTTCTAAATTTAGATTATAATATTATTATATTATTTATTATTATCTATTTTAATTATTTTTAATAATTATCTCTAAACAACCTATGTTTTTGACTTTTATTTTTACTTAGTTATTACTATATATTTATATTATTATTTATATTATTATTATTATCATTCTAAATATTAATCTTTCAAAATAATATTCGCGAGTTAAGAAGATATATTTTACATAAGATTTATCTCACGATGATATTCGTTTCGATCTCTATTCTTGGACATCATCTTATCAGAAGGATTATTTTTTGTAATAGACTGTAAATGATGATCTTTTATTAAATGTGATTCTATTAAATTATTTTATATTATAGTAAAATTATAACTATGTATAATTGTAGTCAATGACTGTATAAAATACATATAATTCTTATGTTAATATGTCGATGGTTGCGTGTTTATTGAGGGGGTGTGTATCGCAGGTACCTACTCCGCAATTTAAGTTTCGGACTATTCACGACGTATCTCGTAATTAATATTGTAATGAGGTGTTTAGAAATTATTTACTAATATTTGAATTTTGATTAATTCGTGTACTCGTGTTGAAATATTCAGATTTTGCTGGGACGTATGAAACGATTGTTGATATGTATTCACCTGTCCCGGACATATCTATTACTTCGTGTTAACTACAATTATATATGTCGAACTCGTATTACAGTCTAACTCAAGGGTCAGTTAATTATAATTGGTACATCAACGTTGAGTTGTGGTAATTGTCGGAGTAGTTAAAGTAAACCGGATATTATGACTGGCTCAATATAAGCTAATAAAGCCGAAATATCGATAGTAAATATGATGCGGGAGTTATTATCAACATCTGATGGGAGGTTATAAGGTTATCGCCCGATCGTGGGATAATTAATAATATGTCGACAGTTTTTTTTTCGATATATTCTCGAGGGATAATATAAAAAAATAATACACAATTAAGGAGGAGGTGAATGCTCAGATGTACACATAATAATTAACTTAGTTTATTTTACATACAATATAATGAGAGAACGCGATAGTAAATTGAATCAAAAAATAAATAATAAATTGAGAAATGCAAAAGAAGTAAATTAAATAATTAATACATTAAAAATAAATAAATACATAGTTTATAAGATAGTAATACAATGTATAAATAGAATACAGGGTTAGACTATAATACAAACAGAAAAATAATTAAAAATGTTTTATATATGAAAAGAAAAACATTTACTTCAATTATTAGTATTATTTGCGAAAAGTATTGTTATATTGTTATATATAGTTATGTATAAGATAGTCATTATATATTTATAATAGCAATATAAAATTATTTAATTACTTTTTAAGTAATTATATACACTATTATTTTATTAAAAATATATAATTATATATATATAAATATTATTATATATATATTATATTATATATAATATATATATCATATACTATTATTATATATATACTATTTATAAGATATTTATTTGGGCAAAAAGTTATATTTCATATAATTTATAAATTTTTTTTTTTGGTCAGATTCTAATATTTGTATATAATAGTAGTGAGGGGTTCTGGTTAAGAGGTAAGGTTATTAGGAAGTGAATATTATTTTTCTAAGCTCTGGGTTGTTTTTATATTTAATACTCTGTCAATATTTTCTTTTCTGGGTGCACGCGCCCAGCATTTACGTTTTATGTTCCATTCGCCTTGCGATGCCTTAAATATTTCCCCGACTCAATTTATAGGAGGAGTTGGGGGGTACGCAATCATTGCCGCCTTAAAAATTGGGTCCAGGATTATAATTGGTTATCTTCAGTAAGTCTCGATGATTTGTGTAGAGCTGCCGCGCTAAGCTATGGAGTCGGAGTTGGAGAAGGATTACTCGAGTCGCGATTGCGCGTGTATTTGCGAGTTCTGGGATTCGGCCCCCCTCTCCCTTTTCTTCGGTGAGGGGTCCCTTCTTGAATATTAAGAAAGAAATGCACTGGAAGTCGGGTCTTAAAACAGAGGAGAGAAGACAAGCGATAGATGGCGGATAAAAGGAGGAAGGATGGAAGAAGGAGGAATGCGGAAGGAGGAAGAAGGAGGAAACGAGAAAAGGAAGGAGTCGGCATTGGTCAAACGTGATGAGGTATTGGATCGTGCTAATGATGTTGCGGCTGTTCTAAAAATCTAAAACGGTATTTCGCTTTTTAGCTCCCACTAATTTGTTATTATTAATATATGTTGGCTTTGAGCTATTAGCGTTGTTACGAATCTCGACATATGAGGATTGTAATGTATCGTAAAAGGCAGTGTCTGGGACCGGCTCCCCAATCGGGAGTGGGGGTCCCGACCCTCGTGAAACAAATGCAATGGACAATGCCAAAATCGGAGAACAGAAGAAAGGAAGAAACGAGCGTATGAGGATGAAGGAAAGAGTCCTGAGAAGGAGACAGCAATATGGGTAGGTCGGCACCCATTCTTGGCGTTTATGCTAAGGACGACCGGTGCGGGTGCTCTGAGTTAGTAAAGCGTTGGTTCTTTCTGTTTATAATAGTACACATCACGATCATTAACTGTTCTAATTATAATGTTTTCTGTTTTACATCTATCTGTACATTGTCGTCGAATGCATGGTGCATTTCTTGCACGAGTAGATAACCGGTTTTCTTAAAGGGGTTTGAACGGAGCTGGGATAGTGTGATTTTTCAATGGTGATCTTTGGTTCTATTTTTATAAACGTTATTACTATATTATTATTTTTGTGTTGTTTTTTTAATTCAATTTATTTTTCTGACTTTATTCTTATTTTACAGTTTTATTTTACATTTAAACCTTGTTTCGTTTAATTTTTTTTATTTAATATTTAGGACTTTCCAATTTTTGATTTTATTTAAGCAGTTTTATTTTTACGCGCGCTATTTTATTACACTTTGTGTTTTATTTCACTTTTTCTGTCTCTCAATTGTTTTATTTCACGGTCCTATTTTTTTTATTGTTTTTGTCATATTTTAATTCTATTTATTCAGATTTTTATGCATTTATTTGTACAAACTCTTTTTTACTTTTTTTTTTATAAGTCTCTTTATTTTTATTATTCATTTTTACACTTTTGTGTTTAATTTTTTTTTTTAATTATTTATAAAATTTTATTTTAATTTATTTCTCAACTTTAAATAAACAAAGGATTGAGTGATTTATTTGTTTTCCTTTCTCTTAAAACTTTTTTGTTTTTTTATTAATAATACTTTTATTACTTTTTTTAATGTTTTGATATTTGTAAAAAATTATTATGCATTTTTTACATTACCTACTAAGGTAACGCAGTGTTAAATACAGTAAATCAACGCCATTCGCGGCGGACGCATGGGTTATCATTTCCTATCCCTCTATACCTTTCTTATCGTCGTATCTATTTGATCTATTGTATCTTTCCTATTTTGATACTATTCGTAATTCAAGTCTATTTCTGTTTAAGCTCTATATACAAAATAATCTTTTTTATTTTTTTTTTGTTTTGTTTTTCTTTAAACATTTTGTTTGTACTTAATACTTTATATTGCTTTTTTTAATGTTATTAATTATTACTTATAATAATAATTTGCCATTTATTTTTACTTTATACCGCTATTTAAGCAGATAAATCAGTAAACTCATACGCCATCCCAATTCCTACTTGCGCTTCTTTGGTGGACTATTTCACTTCTTGGGGCGGCTCTTCCAGTTGTGATCTGTATTGATTTCTATTGATCAGTTGGTGGGAAGTGGCTAATTGATCTGCAAGTGGTATATTTTTGTATACGGAGTTATCAACATTCATAATACTTTTTATTGCCCAATTAAGTCCTTAGAGAATCTCAGATTATACGGGTGTGGTGGTGACATAGCCCTGGAGAAGACAGTAGTACGAGGTAAAATTGCTGCGGTTGATCAGGCTGAAAGCGCGGAGTAGTGAAAGTCAGGTAATATTAGATAACTGTGAGGTGAGCGGCGTTCTCCGTTAAGGGTACTCTCTGAATTTTGCATCAGGGGCAGGGGAGATGTGCGAGCGCGAGGCGAGACGCAAGGTGAGGATGTGAGCGAGTGAGAGTCGAAGCGCCGGGGCGAGCATTCGTATTTGAATTCGTATGATAACATTGTTGATCTCTAATTTGTTCCATTATTTTTGTAGTATTTCTTATTGGACTAATACGGATAACGTCAAAACTTTTCAGTTGTATTTTTGACATCACTGTGCATTGTATTTTCTCTCTAACGTTGCGCTGATGTTTTTACTAAAAAAAACTTATTCTTTTTATGTTTTTTATTTTTACTTCAAAGAGAATTCATTAGGTATTTCCTTTACATAACCGTTAAGAAGAGTAAAATCCAGTAATTTATATGTTATTGGTCAATTTTTTACTGTCCTTTACCCGGTTTAACTTCATGTCTACCAGGGTCTTTATCGATTCAATGATTAGTGACTCGAAAGAGTGTGAGGTTGCCATTGGTATTTCTGCATTATATTTGATCATATTGATTCATGTATCATATATTTTATGATCAGTGGTACTGTTTAATGCATAAAACTCTTGTAATTTATTTTTGTCTTATTTTTTTTGATTTATAATCAAAACTATTTTCATAATACCATATCACAGAACATTTATTCTTTTTTTGTATTTTGTTTTTGGTCATTCACTTAACAATAAATTTGCGATTTTTTACAATTACCTCTGATTTTTTAATAAGTATATTTCATGTAATAGGGTTTCAGTTTGAATAAACCAGAACACGCGGGTCTTGTCCTTTCCTATGTTCCGTCTTACCCGATGAGGTGTTACTTTGATTATTAGATGCTAGTTTGCATTCTAAGTCATTAATTTTTATAAGTATCAAATCTTCTACAAAAATATACAATATAATTCTTTTATGCTGTAGTCTGTTGATTGCGTTGAATGTAGAGCGTTTGATTGTTGCATTTTGTGCGGCATTTGTGAATGTGGTTTGTTATGTTTTGAAATATGCTTCTGTTTGTTGCCTGTAGCGTTTGTTTACAGTTGTTGATGCTGTTGTTTTTGATTTGTTTCTCAGTCGTATGATTAATCGTTTCAGTTGTTACTCAGTTGTTTGTCTGTTGGTTGTTTGCTTTGTTGGGTTCTTTGTTGGTTGGGTGTGTTTTTTTGTTTGTGTGTTTGTTTGTTTGTTTGTCATGTTGTTTAGTTTGTTGTCGTTGATTGTTGGTGTTATTGTTTTTAGTTATCTTGGTTTCATATATCAAACGTTCAAGTTAAATGAAAATAATACAAACTTTTTCAAGACTAATAGGGATTATTTCTATGTAAGATACATATTAATTGATTAATTTTAACATTAAGCATTGTAATATTTGAAAATACGTAACCTCTACTTACAATAACTACTACTCATTACTAATAACTACAGACTAACTGACAATACAACTAGAACATAATCTAGATAATAATTATAATCCAGTGTTATTCTTAAGAATTAGAAGAAATTTTCGGTATTACGGCAGTCTAGATACGTAACGGGCGCGGAGGATATAACACAATCTAGAATCTTAAATTTATAAGCAGTACTAATTGGTAACGATTCCCATATCGTACCTCTTCACCGCATATCAAATATTTAGGTATTATATATATATATAGAATGCATTATTTTTACATTGTACAATAATTATTTGTCAGATCTTTTTTGCCTTTCTTATTGATTGATTATTTCATCGTTTGATTTATCAGTAATTAGAAAAGGCTTTATTTAATTATTAGATTGATATTGATTATTCTGTTTCTCTTATTATTATATATTAATATTTCATTTTAGTCGTTTCTGACTTTAGATCATGCGCTACATATCTACCAATTGAACAGCGCCGCGGCTAAATCAAAAGGAAATTATTTTCATAATGGAGCTAGCAGTGTTTTTTAGGATATGTGGCAATAGTGTTGATAGCGTCTGCTAATTGATATGTGTAATATTTTAAGATATCTATTTTAAGACTTGTAGGTACCTAGAGATACTATAATTCTTACTTTTAGTAGTATTACTTAGTATTCATTTTTTGATCGCTATCAGATCAATAAAAATGAGTGAATCTCACGGGTCACAAAAAAATTATGAGGAATGAATTTGTATCGTTGTTAAGCCCGATCAGGGTGTTGCAGAATACCGCAAAAATCGAAAAATTCAGACAGGTAATATGACTTCATTAATATTATTATAACTTTTTGACACATATGAGATAAGGGTATAATAATAACTTTTCGCGCGTACTTTTGTCCTTAATTTCATTTTTGATGATTTATATCTATAAACAGTAGTTAAGATTTTTATTATTTTTATAATATAAATATTATTTATTTTATATATTATTATTTAATTAATTTAATTATTTAATTATTATTATTTTATTATATTTATTATTATTATATATTTACTTATTATATTATTTATAATTATTTAATTATTATTATCTAGTATTGTAGTGTGTGTGGTTGTGTGTTGTGTAGTTGTGTGATGTGTTGTGGTGTGGGGGGTGTTAGTGTGTTAGTTGTTAGTTGTGTTATTAGTTTAATTATTATTATATATTATTTGGTGCCACCTAGTCGTGTGTGTGTGTGTGTTTCTGTATGTTTGTTTTAATTTTGAAAAATTGTGAAAGACTTTATTATATTTCATTGTATTAATATATTATTATTTTTTTATTTTATTATATTTTATCTTATTTAATTTTTTTTTTTTTTATATCATTGTGTATTAGTATCTTTTAAACTCTAATGAATTTTAGATTAGATTTATCTAACGAGGAGTATTTCTGTGCGGTGGTGAGTGGCATGTGTATGGAGAGACCTCGTAACTAAAAGTTAGATTCATCTGATTTTTTTTCTATAATAAAAAGTCGTTTAAAATAATTTTTAAAAAGATAAAAATACAAAATAAGGATAAATAAAAAACAAATTTAAAAAACATTTGAAACATCTTTCTTTTCAAACATATAACAGTCTCCCTCTCTCTCTCTTCTCCCTTCTAATATATATTTTATATATATACACAGTTATGCACCTCTATTATCTAACACTAATATATCTATTATATATTATATATTATATTATAGTATATATAATTATATATAATTATATTATATATTTATATATATATCAGTGCCTCGTTACCAGAAAACTGAAAAATTGCGGCCTGAACCAGAGACATGCAGATTAGTTTAGAGTATAAGTTGTAATGGACGGCAATATATATAATATATATATATATATATTTTATATTAATATATATTATATATATATATATATATATATTATATATATATAATTATAATATTCCATGACTAATCAATATATACTATATATTATTTTTAGTTGTAATATTTTAAAATTGTGTGTCTATCGTTAGTATTTTGGTTTCTTCGTAATTATGTAATTTAAATTTATTTTTAAGCGTTTTCTTTTAATACTCAGGCAACAAATTCACAATTATTAGTTGTCATAAACGTTAGTTTTGATTTTTCATGTGAGAGGTGGGGGGCTTCACCATTTATCCCTCTGTGGCAATTCATCGGCACACAGACAATCTTGTTTTTTTTCCTCTCTTTGAGAAGTTAAGAAAGCTACATGGGATGTGCTCTTTCCTTCTCCTTTGAAGCTTAATTCAAAAAATGGATATGGTCCTGCTCTTCTTGGGAAGCTCTTTAACAGGCATCTGTTAATCGAAGTATCGTTTTCTTTCTCTCTCTTATATTATATATATATATATTATATATAATTATATATATATACATAATTATATATATACTATAATAACTCCTACTACATATAATTATATATATTATTCTATATATATATTATTTAATATATATATTATTAATATATATGTATTATATTATATATTCTATTTTATATATGTATTATATATATAATATATATATATATTATAATATATATATATATATATATAATATATATATAGGAGAGAGAGAGAGAGAGAGAGAGAGAGAGAATTATATAAATAATTTGATCTTCTTCTCTCTCTCTTTACCACAAGGATACGAAAAATACTTTATCAGACACTTGTCTTTCTTACTTAATAATTAGACTGGCAATCATCGTACTAACTTACTGATCACATGACTGCTATTTTCTATGCTTGATTTCTTCGTCAAGCAGTCTACTGTGTAACATTTTCTCATACACGTCGTGCCTGGCAGACATTTAATTTTTCTTTCTCCATTTTGTAACTAATATTTCTTACTTTGAAGCCAAATTTCGTTTTTTCATGTTTATGTTTATGTTTGGTATCGATATTTTTTCTTTTTACGTTTTGGGGGCTGATTTATTCTTTTATAACATATTTTATTATTTAATTGCTCTGCGTTGCATATTTTACAGGTTGATGCGTTCTTTATTTAATTTATATATTTCGTTACGTACTTTCTCATTTATTTTTTTCATTTTATTTAAATATATCATAATATTTTTATATTTTTTTTATACATAAACTATGGGTGTGAATTTCTTATATTTTTTGCTTATTCTGGTTTTAAATTGAGGCCTATATTGATTTCTTTCTTGTCTTCACTCAAAAAATTATATCTAATAATCTTTTTACACAATTTTTATAAAATAAACACTAAAAAAAATTTTTTTTGACGTTTTTTACATACCTATAAGCAGTAATAGTAAAATCAGTAAATCAAACACCACATCTACCCTCCTGTCACCCGTTATTATATATTCTTTTATGCTATTGATTTATTGATATTTCTGGAGACAATAATTGATATCATAGTGGGTTCGAGTGATGCGGATATTTTGAGGTAAAAGTCATAACTCATATAAATTAATATTAAAAATAAAGTTCTATAAATTTACCTTGAGGAGATTTTTCAAGGGTTTTTTTACCATTCATTGAATTATATTAGTGGCTAACGTAGCAGGAAAAGTTGTATATGCCGGATTAATGGGAAAAAAGGCGCCAGAATTATAACATCATCACCTCTTTTATTCTATATATAATTCTATGAATATAGAATATTATTATGTACAATATTTAACACAAACTAGCTATATCTAATACTTTACATAAGTCACATTAAATATATAACAGTCTTACTATACATAAAAGTTCACACTTAAAACAAAGTAATATGATTAAATATATAGTAAATCATATACATAATAATAGCATACAAAAATACCGTAACTATTAACTATTTGTCAAGCATTTTCTAACATTTTTCTTTCAATGTTAAATATTTCTTCAACTCTAATTTGAAGATTGTAATATATAATTAATATTTTTTAATCAAAATTTTTATATTACATAACTTTAGTCTATATTTCATTACAGAACTTACTTGAATTATTATAATGCTACGCTTATATTATAATGTGTGTGTGTGGTGGTGGTGTGTGTGGTGTATTAGTTGAGCCCAGGTAGCTACTAGTTTGTTGTTTTTTATATTTAATATAGTTTATACTAATAATAGCTACTATGTTTACCTTTATCTATCGTAAAATATGATATCAATTCTATCTATCTTCTTATTTATCTAATAGCTTGAAAACTTGTATAAATTAAGAAATGTTTTGTAGAGTCCCTTAACCGATTTTGAGCGGCCTCGACGAGAGCGAAAAAACAGGTACGAGAAATTATCTAGAAGGTCATTTCGACAATATGACAACCGTATGTGACCTTTATTGCACACGGCGCTCAGAATGAATACAAAGGATGGGGAGGCGAGCATATGGCGGGAAAAAAAGGAGGAGAGAAGGGAATCAGAGAAGGAGTGGGAGAGTAATGGAAGCAGATTCGGCAGAGAGAGAGAGAGAGAGAGAGAGTAGAGAGAGAGAGAGAGAGAAGGAGAAGAGAGGGAGAGAGAGAGAGAGATGAGAGGAAATGCATTTATGAAAATATAGGAATAAAATAATAAACTTCCTTTTAGCAAAAAATTTAAGATAATAAAATTATTTTTAATATGAAGAAATTTATTTCTCGTACAAAATCTTTTTTGAGACTAATTGTAATTAAATATGTAATTAATCAGTAAGTAATTAATATTATTAAAACTAATAAATTATATACATAAAACATTTACAGAAGAAAAATCATTAAATTAACGTTATATATTTTTGTTTATACTGTATTTATCATCGATGATTATATATAGATAAATTGAAAATTACTTTATATAATTTAGTAATTATATGTATAATATTTTAATATAATTAGGCTCTACCAGTTGAATGATTTATATTATATATAATTATATATTATTAATTACATATCATGAGTATATTAAATAATGTATCTATTTAATCTTCTATACAATTGAATATAAGATATATTAAATTTATATAATATTAGAAAGACTATCACATATTACATAATGATTCAACTTTATAAAAGTTAAATGCATAGTCACATATCAACACGAAAAACACCTTGACGCCCATATAACGAACTCGCCTGATATGCTGAAGGTAATGAGATGAAGAAATACATTTGTTCAATGTAAGTAGAAGGTAAATATCTTTTATCTATAGTCTGTTAATAATGATATATGAGAAATACAAAATTGTTTAATTATTTACGTGGAATTAATCGATATCTTTGTTGTTATATAAATATATGTAATGAAATACTTTTGTCAATAAGTAGAAAGGGCAGTAGACTTTTATCCATTTTATCAAGTCATATTTATAGAAAGGAACAAATATGCCTTTTTATCATTATTTTGAGAATTATAGAAGTGAAAGACTCGGCATCTTTGTCATTTAATAAGATCAGAGGTAAAAATACTTTTATCAATTACTGAAGGCAGTAGTTTTTTAATTTTTAGATTATGTTTTTATCTTCAATGTTATAGGAGTATATTGAGGCATCAATGTTAACAGTAACTTGTATGTTGGAACTCCTACTCAAATCATTATTTGGAATTAAAAGTACTAAAACCTGTTTTGTATATACCCTCTAAATTATGTTGTTATAACGCTATTTACCAATTTAATTAAATTACGTTAATACAAGTTCCTCTCAATAGTATATATAGAATGTTTTCAAATACCTATCATTAAACGAGTAAACTTAATAAGTATTACTGTACTTAATATTGATGGTACCGAATTAAGATAATCATTTTTTATAATATGATAATTTAAATCTATTATTAATATGAGCCGGTTAGAACCGTATACTGGTTTTTATTTCTTTAATGAGGTTTGTCTCTCTTTTTTTTTTTATGAAAGATATTATAATTATTGGAAATATAATATGAATATACTTGAATATATTAGTATCCCAATTCTGAGGGACATCAATTTATTTATAATTGAGTATATTTATATATTATAGCTATTATTATAATATTTATATATATTCTTAATATTATATATTATATATATATATTATTATATATATATATATATATATATAAATCAACTCCTAGAATTGGGCATATACTTGATTAGACGTCCTCACGCGAGATATATATATAGTATTATATTATATTATAATATATTAACTAATATAATATATATATGATATATATTATATATATATATTATATATATATTTATAATATATATAAGTATATTATATATATAAATATTATTAACAAATGTACGAGATAGGGAAGGAGCCATGATTGAGGAGGGTGTTATTTGAATTATATTAATATACGAGTAGTGAACATATTACAAATTAATATATTGTATATTTCTAAGATAAAAGCTTTCTATTGTCTATATGATTGGTTTATTTTCTGAAAAAATAATGTAAATATTATTATAATGTTTATTGCAAGTGGTTGGTTTTTCATATAATATACCTCCTATTGTAAAATATATAGTCAAGTTGTGAATGATTCATCGTATACTGTGTATTGATTTTAATAATTGATATTTTTCATGATTATATTGGTTTATTCAGAGGGGGGGGAGGGAGGTTTTTTGGTGTTCTAAGGATTTGATTTAATTTTTTTTATTTGGCAAGTGTATAGATTGTAAAGAATTTGCTTATATTAAGGGTTTCACGTATTTTATCTAGAGTTTTCACTAATTCTTACAATTGTTGAGAAGGTTGTTTGTGGAAGAAATATTGTAGAATAAGAAATGCGGACAGTAGACTTATATTATATAGTTTTTTGAATAATATTAATATATATATATTTTATTATAAATTATTTAATATTTATTATTCTATATATATATATTTAATAATTTGATTAACTTATATATTTAGATATTCATTATATATATATAGTATTTTATGGTAGGTTATAATGGAGAAATGTATGGACGTTATTTGTTTTTAGAAATTTTGATATATGTTGGGTAGGGTTTTTCAACATGATGGTTGGTTGGTGGTGGTGTAATGGTATTATATAGATAATCGATAGATATATATTGTATGTAATGTATCTCGTTATTAACAATTTACATTTTTTCTATTAGCGTAATCGAAAATTCCATATTATGCTATCTTCTGCTTTTAGCTTCTCTCGACACACACAAAAACTCGAGAGAAAACCAAAAATCACTATATCAAATTAACTGAAGAATTTTAGAGTAATTAGGTATTTCATAACATATTACATAAATGTTTGGTTTTTATTAAGTATATTTTTTTGAGGAATTTGATTCTATAGATATATATTATGTATAGGTATGGTGATAATTTTATTATGGATATGATATATTATATTGGGTGGTGAGTATAGGTGTGGTATGGATTATTTTATAGTATTATGCTATTATGTTAGTTTATATTTGTGTATATATAGTGTGTAGTATGATATATGTTTGTGTATTATACAGGTGGAGGATGTGTAGTTAAGTAGTATTAACAAGATACCTATGTTTTTCATATTATAAATGTATTAAGAATAAATAATATTAATAATAATTAATAATAATATTAGATATTAAAAGGTATATCTTACATTATATAATATACATATATGATAAAACATGCGAAGAAAACATTTTATCAATATTATATAGTTTAGTAAATAGTAATATATTATATATTTATATTATACGTATATAATATTATAATAGTTTATAGGGTTATTTCGTGTGAGGATAGGTGTTGACTATTTAATAGTATTTCTCATCCGCTTAATTGTTATATAAATTTTTACAATTTTCGCTTTCTTAATCAGTTATAAAGTAATTAATAAACAATTTGGGGGTTGGTGTCTTGGGTGGCGGGTTTAATATTATTTCGATTTGGATTATATATTCTAATTCATATATTTCTATCTTATCTTTATATAAGTCAAAAGATCTTACAAGGCCAATTTTCTTGACAGAATAGAAGGTTGCATGAATGATTCTCTCAAAAAGAACTTATAACCGTCAATCATCTTGGTCGTGATTTGCAATTTTATCTTTCAGATATTAGAAGCTTTTGACGTTCCATTTTTTCAAAAGATAGTTATCCTGCCATTATGTTTGATCTGTTTAGACTCGAAATCAGGGGTGGGAGAGGGAGAGAGGAGGGCGGGGGAGAGGGGAGGGGGTGGCGAGGATGAGTTTAAAGGTGTAATTTCGATCTTTGCTTCTTTTCTGGTAAGGCCGATAAGGATGGAGTCTCGCGATATTTGTTATAATTTATAGAAAGACCATTCAAGCCACGTTTCGTGTCTTCGTATATACAATTAAGGATAATTCGTTTTCAGATTTTTTATTTTATTTTTATTTTTGATTTTTGACGATGGAATCTGTTATAGAAAATACCGATTTTTTGTGTATTTTTTTTTTATGATATAGGGGAGAAGAATCTTTAGATTATTGTCATGTAGTACTTTTCATAAGATCTATCGAAAGTAATATATAAAAAGGATTTAAACAATGACATATCACTTGATATGAATTCTCTTTTATTTTATTATTCACAATGCCATTTGACAAAAGGCTTCGGAGGATAAAGATCGAACATGCGCCATAAAAAACTAAATATTAGTGTATATTATATTAGAAAAAAATTGAGTGTATAGTACTTGTTTGACAAAAAAAAATAAAGTATTATTATTATTAATATATAGAGGTTGTTTGATTAAATGTCTGATTGAATTATAATAGTGTTAATATATATCAAAATAGTATATATATAGTTTTATTAATTAGAGTCGTGGATATTAATAATGATTACTAATATTATATATGTGTATTATTAACAAAGGAGTGGTTAGAAATTAAATGTATGATTAACTATAGAATATGTAATTTTTTATTAAAATTACTAGTATTGGTATTTTAGGATTTATTCTTATACGAAAAGTACTTTAATTATTATAAGCATATTTTGTATAATTTATATAATTTATAACATAGTATTTAGAATTGGATATGTTTGATTAAGGTAAAGTATAATATAGTATTTAGATAATCTGTTATTAATGAATTATGTATGATTACTAAGAGTATATAAATTATTATTAATATAAGTAGGTTTATTATTAATTATCTCTTACATATTATAGTACAGATGTTATTTCTTCAATTGTTAATATTTTTATATTTGTCATTTTATTTTTTATTATTATATTTATTGTTATAATATAAGGTATTTTAGATGTATATGTCATATGAGTTACTAGGTATATAATATATTTAAATAAGTATTTAGATTATTTATTGGTTGAAATTTATTAAGTACTATTTATAAATTATAAGTATTTAGTTATTTATTCTTAATTTATTAGTATGATTTTAGTTTAAAGTTTTGATTTGCTTCTCTGTGGGTTAAATTAAGTATTTTATATATCTATTATTATTATTAAGGATAGTACATGTAATGTTTTGATTACTTTAAGTATATATTTTTATAATCAATATAGTTATATTGTATTGATTTAAGTATTGATTATAAGGAAGTCGGTTAGATTATGTTTGATTTATAAGTGTTATAAATTTTATAAGATGAGTTATCTTAGAATTATGTCATATTATCATTTTAATAGTTTTTATTATGATTTTTTAATATGTGTATTTATTATGAATTAATTGTGTGATTATAAAAGAGATATTATTATTTTATATAAATATTAGTATTAGATAATGTCTGTTAATAAAGTATGTATTATTTGCAATATAGTTTTTGATTATGTCATGATTATATAAAGTTTTTATAATTATTAATAAATATTCAGTATTTGAATAAGGTATGATAATATATTGTCTATATTAATAAATACTAGTTAATAAATTTTATTTAATGGTACTACCATTATAAAGTGTTATTATTAATAAAAGTGCTGTATAATATTATTTATACTATAAGTATTATAGAATTTGTATAATTATAAAGTAACTCCTAGTATTTTGGGGGTTTTGTTGAAGGATATCGTAATGTTGTTTAAGTTAAGTATTCTTTAGCAGTATTAACAGAGTTTTTATTTTTGTCAAAGTTTAAGTATAAATATTGTTGCTAAAGAACTAAAAAGGGAGATAATAATTTGTGTTAAGTGTTTATATTTAATTAGAGAAATATTTAATAATATATCTTCATTGGTTATATTAGGAAAAGTTTTGGGGTCCATTGAAGATAATGGAATCAGATATTATATTATATTATTAACTTTCCTATACATTATGGTAATCTTTTTCGGTATTTTGATACATTACTTTTAATTGTATTTCCTTTTTTATTGATTTTATATTTTGGATGATATTATATATTTGAATTCTGGAGATATGTAGTGTGAGGTATTAACATGTATAATATGCAGAAGTTTTTTTTTTTTTTATGGGTTACTTTAGTATATTTATTATATTTTTGTTAAATTTATGAATGCAACAATTCTTAATAATTATATAAAATAATACATTATCATTAATTAATTATTAACATATATAAAAGTTTTCATAATAATGGTATTATTTATTGTTTAATAATTATTTCATCATTCTATAATAAAATAATTTTATATTAATTATATATTCTAATATTAATTTTATTTATAATTTCTTATTCTAATATAGAATATTCTATTTTATTCTTTCTTAATTTTTAATTTAGGTATTTATAATAGATATATTATATTTATAATTTTAATAAGTATAGTTATAATTTAGTGATAATTATTATTATATAATATATCTTATATTTAATGTATATGTGAAAATGTCTTAGAACAGTAGAGAAAGGGTAGGGTTGGTTATTTTAAACTGATGAGGGATGTATTAGTGTTAGAGTCAGGTGGGAGGCTAGGATTAAGTGCAGTTTATATGTGATAGGAAAAGGAGGAGAGGGTATTCCATAGTGTGGGGTATAAGAATCTAGATAAGGGGCTCATAGAGTTAATTCGTTAAGCTAAAATGGCTGTAGAAGGGGGCTTAGGAGCGAAAGAGGAGTGAAAGCCGTATGTTATGGTAATTGCATTTTGTGGCTTTTTTATTAGATGTTCTATGATAGATAGTACTATCGATCTAGTACCTTTTGATACGCTATTTGTACTATTTTCCAATAGGAGAGGGTAGGCGAGAGTAAGATATAGGGTAGTAAGGAAAGAAGAGAACGACAGTAAAATTGCTAGCTAACTAGCAAGGGGGTTGCTTACATATAGTTACTTATTTATATCGATTAAAGATAGTAATTTAGATATTTATTTTTAAGTTTAATTATATTATTTATGTTATTCCTGATACTTTTTATACGTGGGAGCGTTATATGGGATTGGTGGTCTATGTAAGACTAAGGTGTGAGTGTTTGTGATATTTATATATATTAAATATTATTATGAGTCTATTCCAATTAATTATATGATTAATACTCTTTTAATATAACCCTTTAATATATATATCCCATACTAATATTATATTTATATATTATATATAAATTAATTATATAATTATATATTATATATTTATTATTATATTATTATTTTATTTCTATATTAATTACAAAAGTTTTAATTGAACAATATTAAATATATATAAAAAAGTGCATGTACCAGCTGTTGTCAATAGCTAGTAAATATTATAATTTCATAAAAGTGAGATGAAGATAGAACTATGAATGGGGAGGCTATGTCATAATAATATACATTATGGATTTAATGTTATATTATATTATTTGTATGAGTGATTATTTTTTTTTGAAAAATAGAGAAACTGTCTTTAATGATTCTTCTAAATGCAATATGTAGGGTTGTATTATAGTAAAGTGATGATGTTTGGATGGGTGTCATTGATGTGTTTTTTTCTTAAACTTAAAACTATTTTTCTTCGACTATAAAATTTTATTAAAAGTAAATATTAATTATTTTGTTTTGCATCTAATCCACCCCCCCGCAAGTATAATTCATTTCCTCAACCGAAATTTGGCAGGGTTAAAATAATATTATAACCAGCATTTTAAGGATTGAAGTAAATCTGTTGAAGTTCTTAATCCCGAAACTTGTTGTGCTTTCCTTTTCTTTTTTTATATTCTTTTTTTTTTTTCTTCTTCTTGTTTTTTTTATCTTTACGTGTTTTCTCTTTATGACTTGTTTTTCTTTCTTTATATGTCTTTTTTTCTTTTCGTTTTCCTATTTTTGTTTCTCTTTGTTTGATTTTTTTTTATTGCTTGCAATACATTTGCACCTTACTTGTTTTTATATCTTTTTAATTTTAAAATTTTTTCGATGTTTCGTATATTTTTTTCATCACTTATTCGCAAACAATTTTAGGTATCTGTTTATAATAATAAGCTTTTTTTTTCTTCTTCTTCTTTTTTTTCTTTTTGCTTTTTTCTTTTTTTGATCTTTATAAAATTATTTTTTAATATTATTTTTTTTTATTATTTTTATTTTTCTTTAGTGTTTATCCAAAATGATACTATTTTATTTGGCTTGGTTTTATTTTTCCTATTTTTTAAATTATTTTTTTTTCTTCGCTTTTTATGCTGTGATTAGGCTCTGCGAATGATATCATTATTTCTTTTTACCTTAAATGAGACGTAATACATCATTTTAGATATTTTTCATTATTCTTGTATATTGTATCGCATTTTTATTGATTTTATTAGTTTATTATTATTTATTATTAATTATTATCATTTATCAATTTTCATTTATTATTTATTATTATTCATCTTTTATTATCAAATTTTTTTTTTTTATTATTTATCATCATTTTTACGTTTTGTAAGATGTAGCATTGTTTTGATTTTTATTTTACTTTAATTATTTTAATAGCTTTTCTTTTTCTTTTTTTTAGATTTTTTACATGCAACATAAATCTATGCCCTTTTACTTTTTTGTTTATAATTTTCTTATATTTTTTTTCGTTAACACCAGCTATGCATTCTTCGGTACTTATTGAAATTTTTTTCAATGCCCGAGTACTCTTTCTGCTTATCTTTTTTAAATATTTCGTCTACTGCTACCGGCTATGATCGTAAAATCGGAGGGAGTTTTATATCAATTGTGTAAACAATTTGAAGTATATTAACTTTAAATTATCGATAGCTATGATTACGTATATTAATTAATTATAATTAATATATTATATATATATTATAGATTATTTATTATACTATATTATTGAATAATTATATAATTGATATATTATGGGTTCATATAGTGCAGACAATTATTCTAGGTTCCTTTCTAGGCTTATAATCATCTTAATGATAAATATTACTAAGATGATTATATTATAGTAATGTATTAATACTAATTACATCTTAGTAATATAAGATGATTATATTATATATTCTTTTTTATTATATATATATTCTTATCAATTTTCTAATATTAATTCGTATTCTTATTATTTTTATTTATGTTTTATTCTTCATTTTGATATTCAATAATTTTATTGATTATCCTTTCAATAATAATTTTTATATAATATATTCTGATTTTATTTTTTTTTTATGATAGTTACGGTAAGGTTATTATGATAAATTTTTTTTTTCTATCGTAATTATTTGGGTATTCTGTTTAATCCAACTCATTTTAATTAAATATTGTTTAAGTTGGTGGGATCATTGCTAGAAATCCATACTGGTAGTTTTTTAGGTTTTTTTAGCAGAGTGTAGATGGAGGGACTATTTTCGAGACTTATCAGTGTAGAGATATTTTTGGAGTGGCATGTTGGATGGTAGATGGTATGTTTATAGTTAATGTTGATGTCTATTAGATAATTAGGATTAAGTAAAATAGTGTGAAATTTAAAGATATAATTTAGTATGATAAATGGGTTGTGTCATAAATGAAGGGGAACTGTATTTAGTATTTGTTTATGGGCGCTGTCAGTCTTTTGGGATGTATATTCTTGAGGAGTTAATGTTATTGGTAGAATAATTTTAAAGATTCGAATGTGTTTATAAGTTTTAAAGATTAATATTTAAAAAGCTTTGTTTACGAAAAATTTTAAAACGTTAATTATTTTAGTTTGCAATTTATATGATTTTTATGTTATTTTTGTTTGGGGGGAATTAGATGTAAAGGGAATTTTTTTTTATTAGTTTTTATTATATATAGTTGATGGTTTGGGTGAACTAGAATAGTACATTAACTGTAGATTAAGTTATATTGTGTGTATTTTGTGTGATACCAAATAGTAAAAATTAAATTATGTTCATATAATAGTTCATTTTTCGAAGTTGGAAGACTATTAAGTTTTTCATGTGGCTACTTTATAGTTGTATATAAATTTTTTATTTAATCTGTGATATTGTATCTTATAGATTTCTTTTGTGGTTTATGGATATAAGAATGCAAGATAAATACTTTTAATAATATTATATATTATTTTTTGTTTTTAATTTATTATTTGGGGGGGGGGAGGGGTTCGACTGAAATTTGAACCGTACGGTTTGACAAAGTATGTAATAGGTGTACATTTTTGTAATGCTATGGGGGTTAGTTACTTTTTTTTTTTTTTTTTACTTTACTGTTTGTAAAGCGTGGACTTTTGGGTGTTAATTGTTAGAGTTTACTCATGAGTAGGTGGTGTTAGGGTTTTGTCGTTGTAGATTATAATCGTAGTTCAAGATAATTAATATTATCTTTAATTAATGTAAAAAATTTGTTACGCTAGCCTATATTGGTTTGTCTGTATGATAATGAGACAAGGTTATGATTAATTTTTGTTAAATATTAACAATGTTAATGTAAATTAACATTGAAATGTTAGAAGATTCTGTTGACAAAGTGGTTAATAGTTACACGGTTTTTGTATGCCTATTTGTTAATAATAATAATAATAATAATAATAATAATAATAATAATATGTTTGTGTATGCGATTTTAATATTTTTATTACCAATTTTGTTTGGTTATGTAAAGTAGTGTTAGATGTTGCTGTTAGCTGATGATTGTATGTAAAAATTTGTTACGTCTGTGTTTGTTCGTAGTTCAATATGTTAGGTAGGTTATATTATAATTTTTTTTGTTAAGTTTTCTTGAATTGATATATTATATAAAGATATGATAAAAAAAAGTACGACTATGAAAAGTGTTGTTGAAAAATGTTAGCTTATTTACCATTGATATGTAGGGAACTTTGTTAATGTTAGCGGTTTTTTTGTACGTAAGCTATGTTAGATGTGCTATGATACGATATGTTAGCTTTACTGATGTTTAAACTTTTGTTAATTATCCTTGTTAATGATAAGTTAAAGATTTTAAAGTCTCTTCGTAAATAAATATATGTTTAAGTGAAACCATATTTACATGTTTGTTAGTTAACTGCTTACAAGTTAAAACTTTGTAATCAGTGCTGAATGCGCAACTTCCGGTTGCAACTTCCGCCTGTTAGTTTTGCATTTAACGTGTTCACGTTTGTTTTTGGTACTCTGTAAATCATTGTGTACCTTAATAATAATAATAATAATAATAATAATAATAATAATAATAATAATAATAATAATAATAATAATAATAATAATAATAATAATAATAATAATAATAATAATAATAATAATAATAATAATAATAATAATAATAATAATAATATGTTTGTGTATGTGATATTAATAATAATATTTTCTATTACATATTTTGTTTGGTATTGTAAAGTAGTTTTAGAGATTGTTTTGTTAAATATTACTATGCTAATGTTAAATTTATATTATTATGTTATAGATATGATAGAAAAGTGGATTTAGGTTAAGTTTTAGAGGATAATGTTAGTTACTTTACCGCTATTAAGCAGTAGGCTTTGTTAGTGTTAGCAGTTTATTCGTACGTGATATGTTAAGTGTGTTATGATACGTTATGTTCTCAATTCAGGTAATGTTATGTTAGCTTTATTGATATTAAAACTTTGTTATGTTAGCATTTATTCGTAGTTCAATATGTTAGTTAGGTTATATGATAAATGTTTTTCTGTTTTTTTTGCTATAAACATAAAAAGAATATAAGACTTACTAAAAACATAAAATGTCTTTGCTAAATTTTATGTTATGTTCATACAAAGAACTTATTTTATGCAACGTTTATCCAAAGAACATTTTTGTGTTATGTTTATGCAGAATACATTTTCAAATAGGACGAAAAGCAGTAAGGCAGTAGAGCATGACATGGTGGAAGGGGATGGGGGATAGGAGATGGGGTATGGTGTTTGCGCTACTGCTTTACTGGTTTAGGCTCAATAAAGTGCATATTTTTAATAATAAATTTAAATTTTTTTAGTTAAAACATAGAATCTTCTCTAAAATTTTATAAATAAAAAGTTTTAAAATAAATTTTCTAAAAATAAATTAAATTTTATAAATAAAATTTTTAAAATAAATAAATAAGTATTTACAAATAAATAAAATAAAACTATAAATGTAGAATAATATAAATGTAAAAATAAAACTTAAAATGATAAAAACATAAGCAAAATAAAAATTACACAAATAAATAAATAAAAATTTTAAACAAAATCAAAACTTATAAAATAAATAAATAAAACTTTAAACAAAATATAAATGTAAAAATAATAAAAAACGCTAATAAAACATAAAAATAAATAAATAAAACTTTAAACAAAACGAAAACTTATAAATAAACTTTAAACAAAATATAAACATATAATAAATAAATAAGAATTTAAATAAAATATAAATGTAAAATAAAACATAAAATAAAAAAAATTAACAAACAAAATAAAACTAATAATATAAATAAATAATGCTTTAAACAAAATATTAATGTAAAGAAGAACAAAAGAAACTTAAAAGAAAATATGAAAGAAAACGAAATGTTAATATCAAATATGTGAAAATTATAAATGTCTTAGCCATCAAAATAAAAATATATTAAAATATAGATGTTTTTTAACGATGTTTAGAAAACGAGACACAGATGCACGACGTAGTAGAAATAACAGCCTTGTAAACTGAAAGGATGCACTAGGTCCAGTTAGACAATGTATTAAGAAAGATAGTTGTCGAAGAATAAGTAAAGTGTCTATATAATTAATATATGTGTGTGTGTGTGTTTGTGTGTGTGTGTTTATGTGTGTAAATAATAAATAACAACAAACAACGCCTTTAACAAAAATAACTAACAGTATATATGGGCTGAAGTTAAGGTAGGGAGTCTTGTAAGACATATGCATGCATGTCATAGAGTGCATACAACTCTGTACGAGGCTTACTTGCAAGTCTCCTGTATACACCTTTTAAAACATTGGTGAATCTACTTCAAACTTATATTGTAACTACGTAATATATTGGCCCTTCTCCCGCCATCAGGGAGAAGATGCCAAGTATAGAGCCGTGATTGGTGGAAGGCCCTAACGCGGGCCTGAAACGAATCACGCTCGTGAGTCTTAGGTAGGGGGGCCTCGAGCAAGGAGGTCATATTAGATTAGGTCAGTGCCCAATATTATTATTGTTATTAATTACGAGTATTTAAAGTAATTTTATAACGACTTATTGTGCAAAACCATTCTGATCATTTATTAAATTGAAAGCATATCTTGTCAATATCATTCCACTGAAATAAAGCCACTGCACAGAAGTTTCTATTATTCAAACCACCGGTTGATTTATTAGTTTTCATTAATTATTTGGATGGTTAAAGTGAGTTTAGCCTACATTCTTTCGTTACCCCTACGAGTGACAACTGAATTCAATCCAACCCCTAATTAGGAGTCAGATTATTGTGCTAAAATGCTGAAAAAAAAAATAAAAATAAAATAAATTTCTTCATTTTCTGTGTAAATAAGTGCTAAAAATCAGTGCGAATTTGACTATAAATAGAATTGTGTGAGTCAAACAATAACAACGTGAAGAATTAAGCATCCTATAATCTTATAAATAATAAGTAAAGTCGTTGTTATAACAGTGCAAGTGACAACAGAAAATCCGTTACCGCCTCGAATATTTTGAAATTTTCAAACAAAGTTCCCATATAGGCTTATTATTTCGAGTGCTTGGCTTGACTCAATCGACTACACGAAATAGTCAATAACTTTTAGAGTCTCAAAATGGTCTCAACAAAGCGACTGACTCAAAAGACTCAAGCTAAAGGCTCCTCGAGAGGAAATAGGGGAAAGGGGAAGACGCCCTCTCCCCAACAAACTCCACCCTTTAGGAATGGAGAAGAACCATCTGTCTCTCCAGCCGAAAGCGAGCTTGAGATGACGCCACAAAATTGCCGCCGAGAAGGAAGACTAAAGCGTCCTGAGTATAAGTCACCATTAAAGACTTATAGTCAGTTAACTTCAAATCAATTACCCGTTTTTGATGCCTATGATGTGATTAATTGGCTCAGTGCTACAGCGGCGATTTTTAAATTAAATCACGTTGATGATGCTCATGAACGAGTTCGATTATTAGCACCAATCTTACCGACCACTCTGGTATCAAAAATAAAATTCCCACTTCAAGATAATGCCTACCGGATGCTTTTGGAAGACATAGAACGAACCTATCTCCCAGCATTAAGAAACCGAATACGCGACATTTTTAAACAAGGCATTCGACCAGACGAGCTGCCGAGTGAATACGTAAGCCGTGTACAGGCAGTACTTGGACACAAGAGCTTCGATGTATTGTTGAAGCATAACCCTAAATTCGCCATCGACTTGTTTCTTGAACAAATGCCCGCCAACGTCCAGATGAGCGTATATTCTTTGGCCGAGGAAAATGACTTGCATCGAATGGTCAAAGTCGCAGATGATCTGTATAGAAATTTCGTACAGAAAGACAGAAGAGTCCTACAACCAAATTATGACCAAACTTGGAGTTCTGTGAACGCTGTGCGAACGCACACAGACCGACAAGAAACAGACGCCACTTGTCCGAAGAATATCGCGCAAAACCAAATGCGCACACATGACGCCTCCCAGCTCGGTGACAACCCGCTTTCGCGCCAGATGGCACAACTTACGAAAACGGTGTCTGAACTGGCGAACACTGTTCAACAGCTGCTTCAAGGTCAACTCCACACAGCTGATAAACGAAATATGAGACGCGACAAAAGCCTGTCTAGACAGTCAAGGTCAGAAGACAATAATGGATATTCGAATACTTTTAATAACGCCGTTCAGAACCTCTGTTATTATCATTCCCGCTATTTATATAAAGCGTATCGCTGTGAAGGAATTGAATGCCCCTTATATCCATTACTTCATAATAATGGCGTGAGGAACGCCACACACACAACCTCACAAACTTGACCGGTCGGCAACACCAAACGACAGTCGTGAAAATGTAGGTCACAAAAGGAAGGTCTCCTTTTACCCAAAAGTTCAAATCATCAACCGAACAGCGCCTCAAAATAAACTCAGAAAATTTTAGTGCTGGTGAAACTAATAACAATTATATAAATAATACAAACTCTCTTAACATTAATAATAATAGTAGTCAAAATACTACTACTGCTGCTACTACTACCATTACAATAATAATAATAATAATAATAATAATAATAATAATAATAATAATAATAATAATAATAATAATAATAATAATAATAATAATAATAATAATAATAATAATAATAATAATAATAATAATAATAATAATAATAATAATAATAATAATAGTAATAATAATAATAATAATAATAATAATAATAATAATAATAATAATAATAATAATAATAATAATATTAATAATAATAATAATAATAATATTAATACTAATGATACTAATAACAAAAACAATATTAGTAGCAAAAAGGACAAAAATTATCAAAACATTGAACAATCAACCGCCAGTGCTAAAAATATGGAAAATATAAGTCATATTATTAACCTCAATGAACTTGAAAATGGTGATACAATAGATAAAAGTTCTGTTAAAGAACAAACATTAGTTCCACCTGTAAAAGAATCGCATGCTTCTTATCCAAATAAATCTAAAGTATCACCAATAAGAAATGGTAGTAGTCAGCAAGGTAAAAATATTTCAATTAATGAAAATATTATTGTAAATGATACAACTGTCTCAAAATGTTATGGTAAGATAAATTGTACAAATTTTATTACAACTGTGAGCCCGCTGCATGAGGGGTATATCTTTTTTACATTAAATTTATCTAATGATATGAGTGTTATGGACCAGGCGAGGGGTAGTGAGAGCAATAAAACAAATATCTTGTAAGACCCAACCATTATAAGCGCTGTTAACGACCGCTGTTTTATCAGTAAGAATGTTGCAGCCGATGTTGTGGTAAACGAGGAAGGTTTGTAAAATTGACGACTTGACCTCCTACCAGGTTTATGATACTATAAATAAGGTAGATTATTTAGTTGACACTGGATCCGCTAAAAATATATTGGCTGGGAGTGCACTTGCCAATAACAAGCCTCCTCTGGGTTATATGTTTGCTGCCAATAATTCTAAAATTGCTATCTATGATGTTAAAACCATTGAAATTGACTTAAATTTAGGCAGGAAATATTTTGATACTTTCTATATAGCAAATATTGATGTAAACATATTAGGTTTGTCATTTTTAAAGAAATTTAAAATGGGCATTGACTTTAAACGGGATCTATTAATAGATTCTGTCACCAATAAGACTTTGAAATTAAATAGAAATATAAATTTTAATATTAAGTATGCGCATGAAAACCTTCCATCTACTCTGTCACTCTCACCCCTGCCTTTACCACCTCTATATATCCTTTCAAATCCATTACTTTTTAATATTATCTTATTGAAATATAAAAAATTTTTAAATCCATATTTAAAACCACCACATTAAATTAAAACAAATGCAAACTTGGGACGAAATTTTTGAAAAATATAAAAATAAAAATAACAGAATAGGCACAGCCTTGATAGGTGAGGACGGTCTTGTAACTACTGATGAAGAGACCGCTTTCATACCTGAAAAAGTATTAATAGAGCTGGCCAACACCTATCCTTATAAAGTGTACATCAAGGGGCCTCCGATCTCTCTCAAACCCCGTCGGATCCCCCATAAGCTATATTCACGAACTCGGGCAGAATTTGATAATCTTTTAGCTACAGGAGTGTTAAGAAGAACCAATTCACCGTGGTCGTACCCTGTTAGTGTCCTTGAGAAGAGCAACAATAGAGTCAGAATCATATCCGACTTTAGAGAGCTAAACAAAAGAGCTGAGATCGAAACTTATGGTCTCCCCCACCTCCAAGATGCCATGTTCACCTTAAAAGGAAGTAAACTGTATAGTCGCCTCGACTTAACCCAGGCCTTTTACGGAATACCGCTCCACCCAGACACAGAGAAGTACTTCACCATAACCTCCAACATCGGGACGTACAGCTATCGCTGCCTTCCCATGGGGTTTGTCTCCTCCCCATTTGTGTTTCAAGCTTTTATCGATATACTAATGCATGGTCTCGAAAATACATGCACTTACATGGATGATATTCTTATACACTCCCAAACTGAGGAGGAAAACAAAATCCTCCTTGAAAAAGTACTAAAGAGGTTGCAATATTTAAATATCAGTATTAATCCTGCCAAGTGTCAGATAGCTGAAAAGGAAATCGATTATCTGGGCTATACCATTAATGAAAACGGCATCAGACCAAATTATGAGAAGATCAGTGAAATAATAGATACTCCAAAGCCTAAAACTGTCAAAGAATTAAGGAGTTATCTGGGAAAGATCGGCTTCTACCCCTCTTCAATAGTTTGCTTTTCAGATGTTACAGCCCCTCTCAACCTCTTCCTGAAAGGGAAGCCCTATGGGAATCGCCGACTCGACTGGAACCCAGCAGCCGATAAAGCTTTTGAGGATAGTAAAAAGGCTATAAAAAACACCAGCGCTCTAGCCTATCCAAGTCCCTCAAGCCCTTTTAAAATCATTATACACACGACAGACGTAGCAGCTGGAGCAGTAATTTTATCCGCCGCAGAAGAAAGAGACCAACCCGTCGCCTTCTACAGTACGATACTATCGCCTGCGGAACGAAAATATGATCATGCCAACCGATTGTTAGTGGTTCTGACTAAAATTTTGAGAAAGTATGGGTACCTACTCGCAGGGAAGCCTATAAAAATTGTTACTCAATCAAGGGAATTGTTGCAAAAATATAAAAGAACTAATGATTGCAAGAATTATAATCTGCGTGAAATAAGGAGTTTAAACCTCATAACTGCTTACAAGGTCTCTTGGGAGCTGATTACCAAGAAGACCAATCCTTTATCTGAATATCTACTCCATAATAAAATTATTAATGAAGCTGCAGACATTGCAAATGATGATCTGCAGTACAATGTTGAAAAATAGGCGGAGCCTCCGACTACGCCCCTCCCTACAAGCGCTATGATTGACTCGACCGCAAGAGAACTGACCAATCAGAGCGACACAAGCCAGACAACAACAAAAGGTGAAATAGACAGACTTTTAAATACCTTTTATTATGAAGAACCTTCACCAGACTTAAAAAAGAGGTATGCCCAAACCATAAAGAGGAATGAGGCGTGCGCCTCGGTCATAAATTCTAGAAAAGGCCAAAATGAGGGAGCTTTAAATAACCACAAAGCACATTCTTCGCATACGATTCGTGATAAAAATAATGATTTTGAAAATAAAGGATTAACTATAGATAAAAGACTTGAATTAGAAAAAGAAAATTTAGATAAATTTAATAATAAAGTGACTACTAGAAAAATAGATGAATTAACTGATAATTTAATAGTAAAAACACGAATAAATTTAATCCAAAATTGCAATGACGCACACCTAGAGCTAATAAAGCGATTCAGAAAGGAAATAAATAACGCAGAGATAAGTGAAGACCAACTAAAAGATGATTTTATCAATTCACTACTTACTGGTACTGAAAGGAGCTCCTTAATTATTAAGAAACAAGAGTTCTGGTTTAAGAAAAAGCGGATCTCCTTATATGTCGATATCTCTTTGAATTATGCTCGAATCATTCTCCCAAACGCCAGAGTTGCCGAGCTTATCCGTATGACTCACCTGCAGGGACATCTGGGTATTTCACGCTGCCTTACTGCATTGAAACCAGATTTTGTGTTTAAAAATATGCATCAGAAAGTTAAAGAAGTAGTTCGCTCCTGTCCCCAATGTCAGATATCAAAAGTCGGACGTGGAATAAATCCGATTTACGGAAAATACAAAGAAGTTTCCTATAAGTTCGAAGTTATCCATGTAGATATCCTTAAGTTACCTTTATGTCGTGGCTACAAGTATTTGTTAACTCTCATCGACCGATACTCTCATTATGTGTGGGCCATTCCGTTGAAGGACATTACCAAAGAGACAATAGTACAAACTTTAATAAACCAGCTGATTCCGCATATCGGTATTCTCAGCCACCTCGTCTCAGATCACGGCGCAAATTTTACATCACACTTATTTGAGAGCGTGTGTAAGCTACTAGGGATACTCCACACCACGACCAGTACATACAACCCAGCGTCGAACGGAAAATGTGAGGTAGCCAATAAGATGATTATTAACAGTATTAGAGCCATGTTGGCCGAGCCCGCCATGAAAACACAAGAATGGTTGGACGTTCTACCCTTCGTCTTATTCGCTCTCAGGCTAGCACCCATCTCAGAAAGTGGCAACTGCCCCAGTAAATTGTTATATGGCCAAGATATAAACATCCCTGACGGTCTATTGAGCACTTCTGTCCCAGGCGGCCCAAAATGATACGATTCATACATTGAAAAAATAACTGAATTGATGGCCAAACCCTTAGCTCAAAGAACAAATCTACGAAATCGGAACGTCTTTCTCCCAAAGAACGAAAGAGCAAAATTTCTATTAAAGAATCAACAATATAATGTCGGAAAGCTATCCCCCAAGTACCACGGCCCCTATCGGGTTGTCAAGATCACAAACAGTAATGCTCACGTGATAAAAGGTGATAAAGTGGTGATTGAAAACTTAAGAAATGTTAAAATCTTCTACGAACTAGTTCCCGCCACTTTTGACCGAAAGAAAAACTCGGAATAAATGAAATAGAGGAAGGAAGTGGGGAACAAAAGTAAATATCGCTTGAAGAAAATAAGAGTCAAAGACGATGATGTGGTAATTAGTACGTGTGCAAAATCATTTGTTAAAGGTGTTATTCATCCATATTTGTAGTTCTTTCCCCTTTTTTAAGTAGTATATTCAACTGTTCTTCTTTCCACTTTCCTATGCATTTCATGTACAAATCAGAAGGAGGGTGAATAGGAATATCTGTGTAAACAGAACCCCAGGCTTCACCTGTGATTCTGAGGCAAATATTCCTTTTCGCACTCGAGATCACCATATGGGCTGAAGTTAAGGTAGGGAGTCTTGTAAGACATATGCATGCATGTCATAGAGTGTATACAACTCTGTACGAGGCTTACTTGCAAGTCTCCTGTATACACCTTTTAAAACATTGGTGAATCTACTTCAAACTTATATTGTAACTACGTAATATCTTGACAATTCTCCCGCCATCAGGGAGAAGATGCCAAGTATAGAGCCGTGATTGGTGGAAGGCCCGACCTCGGGCCTGAAACGAATCACGCTCGTGAGTCTTAGGTAGGGCCTCGAGCAAGGAGGTCATATTAGATTAGGTCAGTGCCCAATATTATTATTGTTATTAATTACGAGTATTTAAAGTAATTTTATAACGACTTATTGTGCATAACCATTCTGATCATTTATTAAATTAAAAGCATATCTTGTCAATATCATTCCACTGAAATAAAGCCACTGCACAGAAGTTTCTATTATTCAAACCACCGGTTGATTTATTAGTTTTCATTAATTATTTGGATGGTTAAAGTGAGTTTAACCTATATATATATATATATATATATATATATATATATATATATATATATATATATATATATATATATATTTTTATAGGTATATATACTCTTCTATATATCTATATATATCGATATCGATATATTTTTATTATATATATATATATATATATATATATATATATATATATATATATATATATATATATATATATATATATATATATATATATATATATATATATATATATAAAGAACGAATTAAAGAAAAATAAAGTTACCAGTTAACAAAAAACATAAAATAATACTCACCGATCATCAACCGCTGAGAACCATCTTTATGCACTGACATAGTATGAAACTGAAATATACGGACTTTCTACATCTATCTCTCATATCAGATGTAAAATCACCACCCGTAACTCTGTGATTGCCTATAATGGGCCAATCAGCATCGTATTGGTGACGCCGTTCTTTGTGACGCATAGGAGTAAGGAATCTCAGTTGAGATATAATCTTTGGTCGGTGAGCGCAGGGTTGTGGAGTCGGTTCAAAAATTTTCCGACTCCGACTCCGACTCCACCCTCTTCAAAGTGCCGACTCCGACTCCGACTCCGACCTCGCTTCAGCCAGCG